>SDVV010000499.1:0-31400 GCA_016164225.1 Gammarus roeselii | reverse complement strand
AAGAATGACATGCACGCGCGACAGTGCGTGCATGGTACAAGATCTATGGCTTCACGGATTAGATAGACTCCAACCGCAACGCGTCACAAGGTTTTATAGCTACGCAGCCCAGGTCAAACCCAGAAACTGCATATGGTCCGTGCACGCGCGAGCGAGCACAGACTGAAGAAAAAATACCAACTCACGAAGTCAGAAACACGAACTCCCGCACAAATACTCCAGCGTTTTAATATTGTTAATCATGAACAAGAAAGAGCAGGTTTGTCATGGGTAGAAAAACAGCTCAGATTATTGATTTCGCACCGATTGTTCAAGGGGATAGGGCGGGGGGGCATTGGTCCCTTGGGTCGCAAAAGAGCCCGATGAATCCCGGAGGGTGACCCATGTCCCCCGGGTCTTCCCGAGTCCCTCGAGACCACTCGCCTCAGCTCATCTCGGTTTGTCTCGAATCATTTCGGCCAGTTTCGGCTCGTCGCGACCAACTCGACTCGCCTCAACATGTTTCGACTAATCTCGACGCACCTCGACCAGCCTCGACGCGACCCTCGCCCCCCGCGCCAGCAATCCGCGGACTGTAATGGTCAATTGTTCTACTCATACATCTCACAAACATTTTTCTGTGTATGGGTTTTACAGCGCTGGGAGGGGGAAGCAGAGGTTCCAGGATTCGGAGAGGCTTCTAAAAGGTCCCCCAGTTTCTCAAAAGGGTCTCAAGGGTGTTCCAAGGGGCCCCGGAAGGGTCCAAGTGGACCCCCCCAAATCCACCTGGTCTCCCAAGTCCCCCGGGTTCCCGAAATCCCGGGTCCCGCGGGTCCCACGAAAACCTCCCTCCCTGGGTCACCTTGTCTCAACCAACCTCGATACATATAATAATAATAATAATAAATTAAAAATTTATCATCATGAAAAAAGGGCAGAGAAAAATAATAGAGCCCAAGCAAGAAGAAACACTAAAATACTAAAATAAAGTGTTAATGATCTATAAAATGAATAATCCATCCACCCCAACCTCTGGAGGGGCCGTCGGCCCTTCTCCGATAGGGCATGGTCTTGCCCATTGTTTGATCCCCGGCTTCAGGGTAATGAAGGTGGGCCTTCTTTACATTTTTTTGTATATACGAATCTATACACTAACTTTGTTGCTCTTTTAACTAACCTTAAATTTAGATTTTTTTTCAATTTTTATCAACTTTATTTTTGCTATTTTTATGTTGTTTTGTTTCAATTTCAATTGGTTTCGATTCTAAATTCACAAACCCCGGTGTCAGTGGGGGGCTCGTCTCTTTGTGCACCAAGGAGGGGGGATGTAGCTACAAGCTGAAAGGGGGGACGGTTGAGGGATCAACTCAAAACGTATTTACAGATACAAAAAAGGGAAAAAGAATATTGGTGGATAACGAGGACACCAAGGGAAGGCGGGTGGGCCTAGGATACCCCTCTGAGGTGCCGTATTGCTCTCGCTCCAAAGAGATTAGTCGATCTCTCCAATTTATTTGAAAACTTTAACCATTACGAGACGATATTCGGCTTGGAGCGGTCACCGGCTCTTATTACGATACAGCAAAAAAGTTTCGGTTCCCTGGAAACTTGTAAAAACTAAGGAGCTTAGACGCGAAGAACAGTATGCGATGTTAATTTCAAACTCGGTTCTCCGTCATTGGTTACGATATTACCTCTGCGCAAAGCTTTTTCTTTTGTATCGGATGACGACTTTCGACTTCATCTAATTTGTGTTGATCCTTCACCAACCCGAGTGATTTTTCTTCATTTTTTACCCGATAAGCAAATCGCCGTGCATTTGCAAGTCCCCGCGCAAATAAGGAACACACATTTCCTAAATATAACTATTTGAATTGGAACGGGAATGCGAAAATGCTCTGCCAATCAGGTGGCTGCCGCACTGGTGTTGCCGAGGCTACATGCATTTCGAAGTCGTTCAAGAAAGTCAATTTTTTCCTCTCATTTACATGCCATAAAAATATTATGCACCTTCTTCGAATGATATGACACTCTTCCTTCGGCTGAAAACTAAGACAGCTGTTGTAATACGTTTAATGGTTTCCTCGATTGGCTGAACGTTCCTTCCGGTTCGAATAATGAACATTACACTTTTTTCTCCCCATTGGAGTCCGAGAGAGAGAACTCCAACGGGGAGAAACTTTTCAGGAAATGAAACCAAGCACTACTTATAATACGTGTATTAGTGACCTGGGACAAATATTTTCTCGAATCCATCATGGTCGTTAAATCGCTTCCATTTACAATACTAAACAGGAACACCGAAGAAAATCTGAAAAAAAAATATTATACATTGCTGCTTAAACTGCAGCATTGAGAATGATTGCCTGGAATCGTCAATTATTTCATCGTGTGCGTAACACATGCTTCCTTCAAATGTCGAGTGGACTGGAATGAACTGGGGTAACAAAGTTTGAAGTCCCAATTAGTGAAAACTGGGTCATGCCGAATACATGAACCCGCAGATACGACCACGACAATTGAAATCTAGGTTTAACGTAACCTTAGAAAACGCTCTTTTATAATTTTGAATACTAGGAGGGTACCGACCACAACCTCAATAAACAACCGCATTTTGTTGACGTAATGTGGGGTTGATCCAGCTTTGCAGCACGCGTGATTTTACGAGCAGAAAATACGATGACTAACCTATTTAAAGGCTGGAAGGAGAGGTATGACTTACGATCGAGACGCAGGCTCTGCATTGTTCAGCAACTCGGTAGGGCTGCCGAGGCTCAACGGCACGGCTCTCAGCTACAGCTCTGCGCCGCTGCTACAACTGCTAACCTCCTCCACCGCCTCAGGCAAGGAAACCAAATGGAAACTTTTAAATCGCTTAAGTTTGCCTTAAAACAAACCGTAGACAGACAATCCAACTTTATCACAGAATTCAAACATTTGAAAAAATTTAGTCTTGCAAAACAAATTAGTTTGAGGCTATTGTAAATAACAGCACTCGGTAGGTTATTTCCATCTTGAAAAACTAACACGAGGTGCGAGTGGATGGTGGGATATGAACGGCTTATCTGCCGAAAGCAAGATGAATGGTCAAGTGGAAAGAGTCTTTCCATATATAGTATTGAACATTATTCCTGTTCGCAAGTCATTGGTCATGAGGCTATCTGCCGCAAGGGGCGAGTCGAATGAAAGGGAGTGTGAGCTGGAACCTGTTTGAAATGAATGGCGTACCCGGGAAGGCAGAGCGAGCTCAGCTGGTCAGCTTCTGCAGCAGCTCCAAACCACCACCACCACCTCCTCCTCTTCCATTCCGCCCACTGCAACTGCACCCCGCGTCGTCGACCGCTACTCCCCACAGGTCGTCAGCTCCGGCCCACCCCCCCCCCGTCGTCAACTGCCCTCAAAGCAGTCAGCTTCCGCACCGTCCGATTTCCCGCTCGTCACAGGTCCCCACCGCCCCCATGCCGTGCTTCAATTGAGTTGATAGCTCCGACTGCTGCAGTGCACCTCCAGTCTCGCCTGCCTTGCGCTTCAAAACGTTCAGCTCGTCGGTGACAGTATCATGGTCAACCGGCGCGGTTCTTTCTGAATCGCTGGTGCCAATTTTCGTTTGTAAGTGTTTGAACCCCCGTACTTCGCGGTCACTTGCTAGGTCAGCACAGCTTTCAATAAGTAGTAGTAAAACAGTCGGGACGCCCTGTCAGTCTACGTGAACATGTCAAAGCGTGTCGGGTCAGGTTGTGTGATGCAGACGATATCAGGTCGAAGGTGTGCGAGCAGTGGCGCCTCCACGCAACTGCACCACACCCGGACAGCAAGCGCCAACACTGCTACTCTCCCTCACTCTCACCAACAGCACTGCAACGCCAGCAGTGCTCTGTTCGTAAAAACAATACCAGGTCATGGTGGAACACGTTACAACACTTACACCCTAGTCAACCTACTGCCTGCCTATTGATAAAGGACACGTGGAGCCAAATAACGAGTCTTCGCGCACTATTACTGGCTAGCGTAGCTACTCCAGATATCCTGATTTGCATTCATAGAATGTTTGGAGGATTGTTGATTCTGTAACTAGACACATTCAAATAGTTAAAAACTCTGCTGCTTACATCACTAATACTTAATCATAGTGGGGAAATTATAGGCATTCCAGGGCCAGACTGCACAGCAAAAAAAAAAATCAAATCCGAGAACAAAAAATATCAACGAAGTCCGGTTGTATCTAATTTTTTCTAGCAATTACGGGAAATAGAAGTGTAAATTGGCGCTGCCTACCTTGAACTGCAAACCAAAAAACTTCCAGGAAAATAACGACACGATACTAGTTCCAAAGTGGTACGATAGAAAGACAACGAGATGTTCCTTGCACAATGTTTTGCACAAAAATGTTCCACACACGTAAGCTTCCGAGTTAACCCTGGTCAGTAGTGCTCCGTACAACTTTGCAGTCACATGTTAGTAAACCACACGCAAAACCATGACAATTTTTATGCTCGTTACAGAACTGCGAACAATGCTTGCATACTGCGGTATCGGATGCCGCAGATTAATGCACGTGTTCAAATGCTATCAGCAAACTTATGACTTAGACTATGCACGTGTCCAAGGGATTTGAACAAACCTACAGCGTAAAATTTTCAATGGAATAAAGGAACCCATCCAAGGCAAAAACAATGCCCTAGATAATAGGTCACAATGTAACCGGTTCACTACACTCGCGAGAGGTCCAGTGAATGACCAATAATATCCGATGCTTACTAAACGAAAATAGTGGCCAATACCAAGCTCCCGCACGAGGAACATGGATGGGATCAATGCGGCGGGCACATGCACAGTTTGTGTCGAGGTTTAAAGGAATAAAACACGAGTGTTTGCAGCAAGCAGTACCTGTCCAGTCTCAGGGCGCAGGCAGCACTGGACTGGACACCTGAGCTGCTGCTTCACCAGCAACAGCAGCAACCGCAAGGAGTGTCCCCAGACGGCCTGGTAACATCCTCCTGTTAGTTCTACTCCGCCGACCGCTCTACTGCGACCTGCACAATAATAAGAAAGCATTAGATTCGAATAAAGCAGGATGATCACAACGGTTCAAAACATGCCTGAATTGAGACTGGTTCGGGAAATTAGATGAACAATGAGACATTAGAGCTTCACAATACTTCTCGTTCATTATTGAATCTCTGATACTTCCACGAGGAACCTCGCTCAACAAGTTTAGGTAACCAAATCTTTCTAGTGCCCCGGAGTCAGTCCTGGTACAGTACGTCAAATCAGCAGCCAGTGCTACATCGAATCATTATCAGACGTCGGGATTACGGTACCACACGGCCCTACAGTTATTCCAGCATAGACTGGGATTTGTCCCTTCCGATCTCCGTTTGCTTTGCCGGGGTTCATTAGATCCGGTTGACCATGTCATGACGTCGTACCCAACCACCGCACCCGGCAGGCTGCACCGTATCATCCCGTCAGTGCGTGATCTATGGGAAGCGCCCGCGCGACAGCATCCGCTACCTCACGGGTGCAGGTTTAATATAGGGCCTATCAACTGATTTTAGTTATCTCAATACGCACACATCGGTGGGTTGCAGGGCATCGGACTGCGCACTGGCCGTGACTCCTCTATCGCAGGGGGGGTTTGGAGTTGAGCAACAACGACTCACAGAATGCTTACGTCCCCACAATCTCCAGGGAGATCAAAAACAGTTATATTCAAATGTGTCGAGAAACGGTGGTCCTCCTTGATAGAGTAGTCAATCGGTAGGTAAAATTATAAATGATCACTTCACAGCAGATCAAGTTTCAGCTAAAGTAATGTGGTTTCATTTTGTTCTCCACCGGAGTCCCAAGGCGAAGTTAATGCAGACTCCCCCGTAGGGTAATTGACGAGTGGAGAAGGTGCAGCGAGATTCAGAGTAGATTCAATGTACAGTAGGTTTAACGCAGGCACAGAGTAGGTTCACCGCAGTTACAGAGTAGGTTCACCGCAGTTACAGAGTAGGTTTACCGCAGTTACAGAGTAGGTTTACCGCAGTTACAGAGTAGGTTTACCGCAGTTACAGAGTAGGTTTACCGTAGTTACAGAGTAGGTTTACCGTAGTTTCAGAGTAGGTTTACCGTAGTTTCAGAGTAGGTTTAACGTAGTTTCAGAGTAGGTTTAACGTAGTTTCAGAGTAGGTTTAACGTAGTTTCAGAGTAGGTTTAACGTAGTTTCAGAGTAGGTTCAACTCGGATATGGAGTAGGTTCAACTCTGATATGGAGTAGGTTCAACTCGGATATGGAGTAGGTTCAACTCGGATATGGAGTAGGTTCAAAGCAGATACGGAGTAGGTTCAACGCAGATACGGAGTAGGTTCAACGCAGATACGGAGTAGGTTCAACGCAGATACGGAGTAGGTTCAACGCAGATACGGAGTAGGTTCAACGCAGATACGGAGTAGGTTCAACGTAAGTAGTAGCAGCCCCTTCTGTTCTCCACCGGAGCTTCAGCGTGCAGTCACCGAATACTCCACCTTAGGGCACGACGATCCGATGATTCTGCAAAGCTTCGTGCACAAAGGTAATGTTGAAATTCTTAATAAATATGCAGGAAGGACAGCGAGTTCGGGATCAGAGATGATTCAGAGTTACTTTCACACGGCTTCGTGTAAGCCTGTGTGCTTTCAGAAAACGAACAGTTTTTTCGGTGTTCTCTTTCTGTGAGCAGGCGTTGTAGGTTGCACTGGCTAGCGTGTACGGCTTCCAAGGTAAATATTTGTTGCACTCAAAGCAATTTGAGTTTGATCGTTGGTGACATTACCAGCGTTCACCTTGTGTAGCTAGTGAGGGTCGCGATGAGATGGCAGCGTTTAATCTGGTTTTGTCACCAACAATGGAAGGTTGTCATTCAGATTCATATTTGGGGCGCACATTGGGCGTCGATCAGCGAGCGAAGGACGAAATGAGGAAGGTATATCCGATAGTATTTCGAGTTACCGGATAGTACGCAGGACTCTCGTTGCGAGCTTCCACGATCTCAAGGAAGGGAAAGGGCATAATGTTGTAAGCTAGGGGGAACCTTGGCTATGGGAATCCTCGCTGTCAATGCTGCAACTAGCAAGCATGCAGATAAATTTATTGGTTCCTTGCTTGCCTCTTGGCCTCGGGGTAGGGAAGGCGTTCTTTAGTTTGAAAAGAGAGGGTTTCTTTTTTTGAGTCAAATAAAAGCAGTCGCGTGATGACGCAGGATGGTCCTATAAAAAGTTCGCGCATTTAGCAGGACGCTCACAGCGGTGGCCGTGTGCGTCTTCGCCGCAGAGGAAGCATTTACCCGTTGTAGCAGCGTCTGGGATTAGTAATGCATTCTCGGACCGAACACCGTGCCCAGCCAATGTGGACAACAGAAGGCAGAAAACTGAGTTTGAAGCCAAGGATGTAGACGCAAGTGTATTCATCAACTTCGCTTCGCCGTCATTTCACCAGACATGTTAATCGAAGTTTGGCAAGAATGTCTGCATCAGAGTGGTTTGGTCTGTTTAGATAACAGGTGGTTCGTTCCTCGGATCGTGTTCAGGGTGGGTGCTCATTAACTGCCACAATGATATTATTGAGCCTCTTTAGATTTTGCATGTTTTTGCGTTGTACTTAGTCTTACTTCCTCGACAAAACAGTTCTTAAGCTTCGTGATTAGCTTTGGAAAAACCCTCAGGACAGCGTGGAAGTGTCAATTAGCTTCAATTGTTAGTTTCGGCCAGGTTCTCTCTCCGAACTGCCTGTACCGTGAGGAACTTGGCTCAAGGGCCCATATTTGCATGAATCTTACTAACTGTACAATTATTCCTCTCACTATCCGGCCCACAGCGCAACCAATCAACCACTGCGTGAGGGCCTCTGTTAACATCAAGCAAACTATAAAATGTTTTCAATTTTCGATACACAGTTTACCTCAACAGTTCTCGATTAAATGTAAATAAATGAAATTTGAAATAAATATTTTAGAGACAACAAAACGAAGAGGAAAGAGTTAAAGATTGAATAAACAAGAGGAAAGATACGAGAAAAATAGTAAACAAGAGCAAAACGTAGATGGTAAACAACTGAGCATAAATAAAATTGAAATCTCAACCTATAAGCTGAATCTATGAGTGGAGGTCGTCAGGAAAAAGAGATACGTTAATAGAGGTTAGACAAAAATTAGATAGCTAAGTGGACTATACAAGGTAGGTATACCTAAGAAGGATAGAAAGATAGTGATGAGTTTAAAATTGAGAATCTAGAGGAAATTAGTGAGTTAAAAACTGAGGGCCTAGAGGAAATTAGGGTGTTCATCCCCCCTCTCTCCCGGTTGGATCGTAACCCCGTGAACCCTGAATTTTATGAGAGAGTAATTCAATCAACAGCATTGCGCCTAACGGCAATCCCCAAATAACATTCCAAAAGAACAAGTAATTTCCATGGCTGGGCTTCTATGCAGCGCTCACCTGGACCTGGAGCGAGACCTTGATCGTGACCGCGATCTCGAGCGAGATCGGGGAGAGCGTGACCTGGGTGAGCGCGACTTGGAGCGTGAACGAGACCTGCTCCTGCAGTCGGCCTTATCATCGGCCGCGTGCTCTGCGGCGGGGCCGTTACCGTTGCTGTGCTCCTGAGTAACAGTGGAGGCAGCGAGCGGAGCGTCCGATTCGTCGTGGGTCGTGGTGACAGGGGCCTCTGGACTCTTGCTGCCACTGGCAGCAACCTCCTTGCGGTGCTCGGCGGGTGAGCGGGACCTGGACTTGCTCTTGCTGCCGCTGCGAGACCGTGAGTTAGACCGAGACCTGTGATGGAGAAACCATGGTCAGTGGTCACAATAACTAACATAACTTGATACCGCCGATTTGATATGAGCAGTTATAAATCAGTACTTCGATCCGATGTCGCCTAATGGATAAGAACTATTAAGCATGTACCGAGCAATAGTAAGCTATGAAGAAAATGTGAAAATTATCTACATTTCACTTTTAGTACAAAGTAAGTAATTATAGCTCAGAGATATAACGTTCAGTGTGATGCAAGGCTACGATTTTTCAAGTAATTCAAACATTGATATGACGCTATTTTTTCGAAGCTTTGAACTGCCATCAACTGGTTAGCTAGTGCCTTGTGACATATGTGTTCAGTACACACAGCTGTTTAGGACCCATTTAAATTGTAGGTTCGAGATTATTCGGCCAACCCAGGATGACTGGATGGAATGTGTGGGAAATTAGAGGGTTGCATTGTGAAGGCAATAGCAGCTTCATGCATGTAATGTGGAGTGAGGACCAAACTCCATCAGTCAGTAGACGTGAGATAAGATTAAATTGGCAAGTAGCTTATCTCTAGCGGAGATGAGACGTGAGGTGGAGAACTACAGAGAAAGGATAGGTAGCACTGAACTATACAGGGTTCAGCATTGACCTGGACCTGGAGTGCCGCCTGTGTGACCTGGACCTTGACCTTGAACGTGAGCGGGACCGGCGGGAGTGGCGGCGGGACCGGGATCGAGACCGACTGCGGGAGTAAGAGCGGCTGAGGACAAGAGAAAGAGGGAAGGCTTAGTCAGGGTGGGAGTCACACCTGATGAAATCAGAAATTGCTAATTGGAAGATGATGTAGCATATAGAGTGAAGTCTTTCACGAATGGAGCAAAATCACTTATGAATCTTTCAATTCATGAACTCAGTGAGATATTGTTAATGCAAAGCAGAATGTTAGAAACTCTACTTAAATTTGATGCAGTTTAGTATAAAGTGAACACTTTAAGACACAAGCAGGAGCATGTGATTGAAATTGGAACAGCACCAGCAGCATCTACCGCTAGCAGGGCAACTGGCTTTTGAATTGTGATTGAAAGGTAGCGACAATTATTGCAACATTACTTGAAAAGGGTTGACGTCAGTATCCATGTATAAAACAGGTACGAATTTAAAAAATGCAATCATTTAGTACTTATTCTACAGAAAGAAGTTGCCTCATCCACAGTACATTCACACCGCTCAAACTTTCTAATTCTGCTCTGTCAATCGATAAAACCCAACCAACATCAAACTGCTTGTCAGTGTCAGAGTTGACACATTTTTAATAAAGCACACGCTCTCATTAGGTACAGCGCGAGTGGCAAGTGTTGATGTCATCTTGGACGCCTCAGTCATATTATCTTAAGGACCTGGAGAGCGACCGCCGATAGTACCGACTGAAGCGTCCCCTGGACAATGAGCGTGACGACCTGCACAAGGGAAACCACAGCCTGATGTCAACCGTACACACGTACAGAAATTGATAATGAGGCTGATGGCAACACATGGTTAAGACAGGCAGGATCCTTCTTATAATTTTTCCTTAGCTACCTAACCCGATCCCAATATTCATGAAGCTCAGATTACTGGCTGAATATTGCTAAATTAAGAACATCATCAAACGGGTGAACCTGAATGCCAAGATCAAAAAGGAACAACAACCAGGGAAATAAACAAGCCAAGAACTCCAAAGAATACGTTATTTTTTCACAACAGATGCAACTGAAGTCCGACACAAGGAGTTGGGTGATGACAAAATGTACCGCACTGAAACATTGAAGAACTCGGCCTAGTGGGAAGGGTAGAGACCGAGTCGGGAGTGAGGTCAGATCTTGATAAGCTTTCACCAGACCATCAGAGCGCATCAAAGCCGTGTCAACTCGACCTATCACAATCATCTTCCACTCACGCCAATTAATAGCAGGCTCTCACCACCTCCACACTGACTTCTTTCCTCCATAAACCTTGCCTCGCGCCTTGCATCTTCGCGAAACTTCCGTCTTCTCCTAGGCCTACGGCCGCCCACCTTTGCTTTCATATAATCATTTACCTTGTGTCCGACCACCTTAAAGATACAGACAGTAGGCCGAATACCTCCAGAAAAGGGGGGTTGCCGACGGCAAGGCGCACATCACACCCTCATACGCTCACACTCACACAACTTAGCCCTTTTGTGTTGAAGGGTCCGGCCCGTAACCCCGTATCACATACTCTGGGGCATAGTTTAGTCCAAGGATCCGTTGTCAGCAGCGGGGCCCCGACAGCTTTCATTGTTTACCCCCACAGCATCATTCATAATGCCCCCCCCCATGACCATCCCGACAACGTGATGAAAATGGTGGGAAAGCACATCCAAGCGGCATCAAAAATCAAACCATTCTCACTTACGCCTGTTCATTGCACGCCCTCGCTACTTCCACATTCAAGTTTCTCCTTCTTAACGCCTGCTTCACACCATCCATCCAAACGTCCTCTCGGGCTGCGGCCACTCGCCTCCACCTTCATCACCTGATCTCCCTTCACCCACCCTCCCCATGTACTCGAACCGTCTCAGAACACGCGAATCCAGTCTTCCAACTTCTTCACCATCCCTGTTTTGATTCGAACTGCGTCGTTAGTGAACCTGTCTTTCAGCATCACTCCACCCATGCTCTTCAAACATTCCATATCGAAAACATTCAACCTTATTCACTCATCTGCTCTCACCCCCCCCCCCAGAGTCTTCGCTCCGTTTAGCTCAGTTGGGAGAACGCCACCCTCTCGTTGCTTCCATACCTAACATCCTGCAGACCCATGGTGCACCGTTCAATGCACCCAGCACTTTACACCCCTCTTTCACTCGCGACTTACCCGTTTCCACATGCTCGGTCTCCTCCACATGGGAGCCCAGATACTTAAAACACTGAACTTCTTCCAGTAACTCCATTTAGGAGGACACTAATTCTGCTCGCATCAGCTGTTCACCAGCATCTCGTTAATTTTACCCACGTTCACGCGAAGCTTCCTTCTCTCACACACTACCAAACTCAGACACTAGCCAACATAGCTTCTCCTCTGAGTCCGCCTCAGCGCCATAGCATTCATTCGCCAACAGAAACTGGCTCGACTGCCAACTCCACCCATTCGCTTCCGACAGCTCCAAACCACGACCCAGTTCACTCGCGTTCAACTCCCTGACCACTGCATCCATGTTGAGATTGAGCCTCATCTTAGACCCACTTTCCGACCACCTCAAAACACATCATTCAACGGTGCCCTCTATCTTCCTCACCATCTCCTTTCAATTTGAACGTCATTACTAACCCTAGCCCTCAAAGTCTATCCCACCATGCCCCTCTAGCATATCATCTCAAAACTAGCAGCCTTTGGTGAAGTGTTTTTGCTCCTCACGTCTCAGCCCTGACAAGCAGTAAGATATCTCTTTGCTTCCATACCTAATGTCTTGAGGACCCCCAACACCTTGTTTATCTTTCACATCAGCCTAAATTAGTCTTGTCTTCTCCACATGAATGTCCAGGTACTTAAAACGATTAACTTCCCATTCTTGCAGCCACTGATTCGGCTTGCACTGTTATTAAAAAAATTCAGATCATTACTCATCTTCCACCAACATCTTGCAGCTCCCTACTCCACGCACCACCTAGATTAACACCAACACTGGCCAACACCAAATCTGCCACCAGAACAGCCTCGGCAAAAGTAACTGGCTGGACCATTGCTCCTAACAACTCAAAACCTGGACCCAATACACTAGCATTCTCATCCTTGACCTCTACATAAATGTAGAAATTGAACAACTAGGGAAACCATGTAACTTTGTCTCAGTCACTTGCTGGAAACGAAATATTCACCTTGTATCCTACTGACACCCTCTGCTGTCAACATAGAAGCCTTGCACTGCTTCAGATATTTGCTCATTCCATACAAACAAAACTCTCCCCACAATTCCTGCATTCTTTGCATGTTAGCAACTATCCCAAGCATTTTCCAGATTCATTAGTAGCCAGAAAACATGCACACACCTATGATATACACATCCTTAACATACCTACACATGATTCTTTGACAAATTCAACCATCGGTAAGATCTCGAACCCTCTTGGATAGCACTTGCCCGTAGAACTTACACACATAAGAAACCAATACCACTCTAGTTCCAATATGTTTTTCTATCTCCGTTGCCCTAATACAGCAGAGCAATGCCAGCACTGCATCACTGGAACAGCACAACGCCCACACAAACTGATTTAGTAATTCACAATCCATGAGACTTCAGTACAACCTCTCCATGCGTAATTGGTTGCTATGACCTCAAAAGCAAAGGCTTTACCTGTTTTTATTGCCTCCACGTTCTCCTGCACCTCTTCTTTAGTAATGCCCACAATTCTTAATCCCAAAACCTGCATCCATGTACCACCAACCACATCAGCAAATTTCTCTGAATCTTTGGCCCACCTTTTGCATACATCACCCCTCTCTAACAACAACATCAACAACAGCCACCAGTCATCAACATTTTCACCACTGCCTCTTTCTTCATCTCTTCCCAGTTCATCACATTTTACTGAACATCTCAACTGCCATCCACACTTAACAGCATCCCTCCTTGCTTCCCTTCCCTGATCACATCAGTTTTGTTTTCTCTTGTATGTTGCAGGGTCAGCACAAACCATGGCCACCATGGCCGCCATCACACCTCAGAAGCCGTTTTCTTCCATCCCACTGACATATCAATCAGTGCTGCGCCTCCCAGCTCTTTTGACCTGGAGTTGTCTACATTAAGTACACATTTACGTGTATTTCAACACCATATCTCCTATGTGGGCCACACATTGCTGTCAACCAACAGCTTCTGAGCAGATTTAACAGCGGATCTCTCAAAGACAATTCAGCTTCAACCTGTAGCTTTCCACAAGGCATTTTGAGCAGCTATATTCTTCTCACAGCAAGGTTGATACAGGAACTACAGAATTGTTTCAAAGTGCTGCTATTGCTGCAACAATTGAGCACTTGAGACTTACCTCCTGCGGCGGCGTCTGTATGGTGGAGTTTCGGGACGTCCATAGCGTGCCATCTGCACCCTCAATTCGCGGCCATCCAGTCGGCGGCCGTCCATGGCATCCATTGCATCTTCAGCATCACGCTGGTCATAAAATCTGCCAGACACCAAAACCATCAGATAAACATCAACAAATTCTATTCGACAGCTACTGCTATTCCAACCACAACAAAAAATGATAACCTAGTTAGCAATTAGAATGTTTAGCATGTAATGTCTTGAGATTTGAATTAAAATAGACACCCTATAACAGGGTTGACAAAAACAAATGGGTTTAAAAACAGCACCTGTGGGTTCAACTTTTTACTGGGTTTGACTGGATTTATGGAGCAAATTATTTAGATTTTAGTGAAATGTACATGAATACTGAATACACACCTGTTGAAGAATGTATCCGTTATTCAATTCATTTGGGCCATCAACACAAGCTATAGCTTACTCTGATATACCTATACAAGTGTTTTGAATTCAACAGTCAAAAGAAACTTGTTAGCTACTACACACAGGTTGATACAGGTTTGTCCTGTGAACTCACATGTAAACTAAGCACATCAATGATAGCGTCAGTCTTGCACCAGACACAACAAAGTGACATATGCAGTTGTGAAGTTGTAGACAAAGTTAATGGAAAAATTACCAGTGTTTGGTTTTTTTTCTCCTACAACTGCTGTTATAGACAAAGTTTAAATAATTGAAAGAAAAAAACTTATAATGCCATTAGGAGGTGGCAGGCAAGTGTACAGTGTGAAGTGAAGTTAGTATAGTTGTAAATGATATAAGCAAAGTCACGAGTAACTATTGCAATGTCAAGAGAAGTAGATGATCATGAACTTGACAGGGAGTGAATTAATTGCAGTACCCCAGTGGATGAATCCAATATGGACACCCAAGCTTTTGCTGAAACATTATATTGAAGCATCACATTCTAAAGTCCGGCTACAGATATTTTGTTTTCTATTTTTTCAGTTTAGAAACTGGTTGAATCTGAGTTTGTCAGTTGAATAGCCTATTTCTTTCTTGGATATGAAATAATTTGTGCATGAATTCCAATGCATTGCATGACTTTACTTGACCTTTGTTTCACTTAATGTTCAATATCAGAAAAACATAGCAAAACTATCAAGAAAAATTAAACCCAATAACCCACTTCTGGGCAAGTTTGAGGGCAGGTTTATCCGGGTTGCCGACCCTGCCCTATAACCTCAATTAACACATCAAATACTCATAAACCACCATATTACCAAGTGTTGACATTAGTCGCCAATGAAGAAAGAAGATGCCAGGTTAGTGCTCTTAACCCAGCAAGTGGTTCAGGATGTGAACTTTCTACCTTCTCAATATAATATTTCAAGTGCACACTCCTGAGGGTTTGCTGCATGAAGGTACAGTATCTGCATTTCTCTTGGCAAATGACACCAACAGCAATTAATCATTGCTTGCAATAAATTCAGCGTGAATTTGATTTAGCAACAGAATTCATCAAAAAGCTTTACCAGGATAACTGGTTTCAAAATTCTTGGAGCTAGAAACCACATGGAAAAAGCAGTTTGTTTCTCTTTGTAGACAGCTACAATGCAATCAGATGACAGCAACTCAGCAACCAGCTTCTTGAAACCAAATTTCCTCTAAGTAGACGACTATAAATAAAGGATGGTACCTCACCTGGGGAGCTTGGCACATTTGTAGCAACCAATTGTTACTTTATATACCATGCAATTAAATCATTCCCTACTAATAAGCAGTTTATCTGATACAGATACAGTGATTTGTGCAGTAGAATTATATTTACTCTATATTGAATGTCTGAAGATAGCCTAGAGAGATTGTGTTAAGTCCACCATTTCACATTAAGGTTTTGTTGAACAAATTCAGTATCAAATAGAGCAGCTACCTGGTACTTTGTAGAAGTAGATATCTAAAAATATCCAGGAAAGGTCAAATTTCACCTGAATAATAATAGGTCAAATGTCATCATATTTTCTTGATCCATGCCACTCATCTTCCATCCTTGCTACTCATTGTCTGCCCTAACATCCCTTCCCTTGTCAACAAACCTGTTCATTCTATTGCTAATGATAATCTTTATTGAGGCACTTGATGTTAGGAAAATTATTACAACAGAAACCATAGCTAGCTGGTGGACTTCGGATGATCCTGTTGTATTTGTGAACAATACATCATACTCGGGCATTTAGCAGTGTTCCCAATAAATCAATTATTTGTCTTCAGAAAGATTTTCCAATGTATCAAAATAACACTCCTTTGCTTGTGGCTTTGAATTTCTAACCAAAAAGACATTATTTTGCTTTCATTAATTTCTACAACCAGTTTGCTTGTTGCTCAGTATTTGTAGTAAATGATTGTTTTGCTTGCATTTGTCTAACAGCAGCTATACTCAAATTTTTCAGATTCTTACCTCGAATAATCTATTATTAGAGGTAAGAATCTGACTTCCCCCCCATGTTGCCATAGGTACATTTTTGGAAGCCTGTCGATTTCTTTCTCTGGACATTGCTGTTGGATCTTACACCAATTGGAGCTGTGGGTATGTTAGGGTGAGGGTGGTGGATGATATCCAAAAAAGCAGCTTCTTGGTACATCAGTGAAGATCTTGCTTTTAGACCATGACAGTTATTGCGGGACAGAGAGCTGCAGCTGGTGGACCTACACGTGAAACTGATCAGCTAAGAGTTCTCCTCATATGGGGTCAGCAAGCCGCTGCTGCCCCATATGGAGTTGCCTAAGATAGTTTGATCAGCTTGCTGGGAATGGTGGTGCTGCTGGTGCTTCTGCGGCACCTGTTGCCCAAATGGAGTTGTCTCAGACAGATCCTTGTATCAGGTTGCTGGGAGCGGTGGTGCCGCTGCTCCTGGTCCTGTTGCTGCCAAACGTTCCAGGAAGGGGAGTGCCAGCTGTTGTGGCTGTCACAATGTGAGGGCAGGGGGAGGACTGCTTGGAGAGTCTGAGGGGTGGCATGTGGTTCTGCTGCTAGGTGGGGTTCAACACTCCTGTGGGCTAGCATCCACATGGAAGCAAAAAAATGACCTCCACATAGCAACACTCAACCCTGAGGTGCTATCCATCACCTGAAAGGACTTTTTGTGCTGATCACAAATTTGAAATCCATTCAGAAGCTCAACAGCTGACAGAGACTACATGCATTTCTGTGAGCTCCAGCGGTTTTTGACAGTCCAACAGGGCATCTGTCTCCATATGGATGCAGATAAAAAAGTGCTAACAATGCAGTTGCAACACTATTATGTTGCTTATAAGCTAATAATTTCCTCAACATGCCTTCATTGTGTATCCGAGTATGAAGACCCAAGTAAAAAAAAAATCTGCTACAATCCGTAAGCAAAAATTCTAGGTTCACCAAAGATTGCAGCTAAAATTCATGTAAAATTGGATGAGTAATACCTGTCTACCATGACATTTCTGTATCTAGTAAGATAAAGTTGCACTTCATGAATAACTGTATGCTAGAAAAAATGTGCAACAATTTCGACTATAATTTATAATTCTTCAATAACTCAAAAACTATATATACATTGAATTCAGCACATTTTCTCTACAAGAAAATATAATCAAAAAAGAACACCGGATTATACAATGAAGGTGGGCACAAACCAAAGTGCCAAATTTTAGAAATGTTACCTCTTTTAAAATTTGTACAAACTACAAGGGATAACTGAAATCTGATTGCGCCATTTGATTCACAAGACTTGACGCTATAAAATTGCAATTTTTTGTTACCATAGATTCACAATCCATGTGACTTCCAGTACTCCCTCTCTCAATGCCTTCCAAACCAAAACCTGTTTACATTGCCTCCGCAACCTCCTGCACCTCTTCTCTAGTTATGCCCACAATTATTAATCCCAAAACCTTGTATTGCCAACCACATCAGCTATGTCAGCCAGTATGACATTATCAAATTTCTTGGAAGCCTTGACAGCCATTTCAAAATTACAAAAAAAATATTTTAAAAAAATGGGAAATCATGCCCCCACTGGAGTGTTGAACAAGAGCTCCTCAAGGAAGCAAATTAACTTGGTGCCCATGAAAATTAAAAAATGCGCTCAACTTTGGGTTTACAAATTTAAAATCATTTATAAATAAAGTTGACTTTTTTAAAATCAGATACTCCCTCTTTTGTCTTGCTGCCCAGTTATAGTGTTGTTAGAGGTGACACTGATAGCAATATTTGTAAACATGGTGTTTGTATGTTGCCAACTCAGTGAAGAATCTTGAAGTCACCACTCCTCTGCCTAATGTTGAAGCAGTTCATCCAACAGATCTGGATGTCTGGTGGTGTATTGCCTTCCATCTTATTTTGCAAACCAAAACCAGTCTTGTTAACCACATTCATGCATTCTGTGAGGGATGCCAAGTTGTTATTGGTGATTTTACTCTCCCCTCATTGAAGTGGCAGAACTACAGTTTGGATGGTTACATTACCTTAATGGATTTGAAATGTTGAGCCTTTTAATTCTGCTGGACTGTAAAGAGTTTTTGTTTCTTCCAGAACACGATTCTTTCACTTGGAGAGGGTTTGTGAGCCTTCTGAGCCATGGTCCTGTAGGCCTACAGGTTGGCTTTAGTGGCAGAGGTCAGATGCTTAGAATGCATACTAACATGCCAGGCAAGAATTTGGAAGAAGGGAGGCAGGTACCATGGCTGCATTGTCTTTTCCTTGATCTGAATGCTGGATGTAAAGATTATTTACATCCAGCATTAGCCTCATGGAAGTTTAAAAGGCATCCCAAGTTGTTTCATTCATATATTAGAATTAAGATGGGTTGCCCATCCGTTAGGCCTTTCAAAGAGCCTTGATGGTTCAGTTGTCTTCGATTCATACCAGAGGAATTAAATTTTTGTGATTAGGTTTGCATCTGTTTTTTGTGCCTCACAGTCCAGCTCATCAAGTGGTAGATGGCATGATGGAGCTGGTAGCTATCTCAGATGGAGGTTGCCTCTTCTCTGTGCACTTGATGGGAATTCTGCAGTGGGGCCAGATGGTATGCATCCTTATTTTTTGAAGTGTGCACAGGCTCTAATCTACACTCTCTGGTTGATCTTTACTTAATCACTTTATGAGTATGCTGCCCTCCATATGGAAGCAATCGCATGTTGTTCCTCTAGCATCGACCGGGGTGACTCCCCGCATTTTACGCACTCAAAAATAACTCAAAAAGTATGCGGCCAAGAAACTTAGCATTTATGGTGTGTATAGCTACTATAATGATCATGAAGCATTGTTAGTTTCAACATTGTATCAACCAAAAAAAAAGTTGTTTACAAAAAAACGTGCAAATGAAAATCTTTTGCTGCAGTCATACCAGACTGTCGAAGGATTGTTTTCCCAGTTTCACCGCCGGAAACGAAGTTTTTCTTCAATAATTGCGTTCTAACTTTACTGGCAGCTCCACATTGCTCCCCATCTCATACTAATTATGACCCTAAAGTGTCAGTAAATGAGCAGATATTACAAAAGACAATATTATTAACAATAAGATATAGCGTTGACCAGGGTGACTCCCCGTGGTAGGAAACGCGGGGTGACTGCTTGCACCCCCCTTTTGGGCACCAAGACGTCGGAAATGTCACCGTTTGACTACAGGGCTTGAAAGAGCAGGTCTTTGTTAGTAAGTATCAGCTACTTTTAGAAATTCAATACGCGCACAGAATTCATGAAAAATCGCCAAAGTGAAGGTGTGTTTCTCAGGTCCCTGAAAGTTTTGGTTTGGAAAAATTGACGTTCCGTGAACTTTGATGCTGTGACTAGGGTTTTCTTTGGATTAGGGCCAAATTTGGTGGTGATACTCGGAATATGGTGTAGTTCGTTGCGTAAGAAGGATTTTGGGGAAAGATGTAAACTTTTGTAGATATATACAAATATACAACTGCGGGGAGTCACCCCAGGTGAAAAAAAAAATTGGGGGCGACTCCCCGCACCTATTTTGTTATTAAATATTTTCGTTCTTCTTCGATGAAAAGTAATCAAGTGCAATTCTACACACATATGACATCTGGAAGTTAATGACCCACAATAATGACACCACAGCTAATTTCAATATGCGTAACTAATTTTATAATGACCTGATTTTTTCAACACATGGTGACATGTCTAGGCCTTAGTGTTGACTCAAGTTTAATGCTCAGGAACAAAATTTTTCATCACATTTTTATATCGAGACAACAATCCCTTACCTAGCATGACTTGTATTCATGTTAATGCAATAAGTTTGCTATAGAATTGACAAAATACATTTTTTACCAGTTCAATCGTAATATTAAAAAGATCGTTTTTTCATAATATTTGCTCATTTACTGATACTTTAGTCATAATTAGTTCAGGATGTGGAGAAATGACTTCCAGTGAAGTTAGATTGCAATTATTGAAGAAAAACTTCGTTTCCCGCGGTGAAATCGGGAAAAAAATCCTTCGACAGTCTGGTATGACGGCAGCTAAAGACGAGCATCAGAAACACCTGTCACAGACGTAATATTTGACGCTAAATTTTATTTTAAGCAACTGATATATACTAATATAGGCACGCTCTATCTATTGGTACTCAAATTTTCATTTTGAGTTTCTATTATTGATATATGGGGGATGCAGGGAGTCACTCCGTTTGGTGCGGGGAGTCACCCCCGATTTGAGGTCGTAGCTCGCCGCACTTTTTTTGTAAATAACTTTTATTTGGTCAACAATAGAATGTTAAAACTTATGGTGCTCCATGGTCATAATAGTAGCTATAAACATCGTAAATACGAAGTTTCTCGGCCGCGTACTTTTTCAGTTATTTCAAAGTATGCGCAAAATGCGGGGAGTCACCTTGGTCGACGCTAACATGTAAAAAGTGTATTTTGTCAATTCTATAGCAAACTTATTGCATTAACATGAATACAAGTCATGCTAGGTAAGGTATTGTTATTTTTATATGAAAATGTGATGAAAAATATAGTTCCTGAGCATTTAACATAAGTAAACACTTAGGTCTAGACCTGTCACCATGTGTTATAATAAACATCGGGTCATTATACAATTAGTTAGGCATTTTGAAATTAACTGTGGTGTCCTTTTTGTAGGTCATTTACTTCCAGATGTCGTATGTGCAAAAAATTGCATTCAACTAAGAAAAACAAAAGATATTCAACAACAAAATAAGTGCGGGCAGTCACCCCCAATCGTTTTTTGGCCTGGGGCAACTCCCCGCAGTTGTATACTTGTATATATCTACAAAATTTTACTTTTCTTTCCATAATTCTTCCTACGCAATAAACTTCATTGTATTCCGAGTATCACCACCAAATTTGGCCCTAATTCAATGGGAACTCAAGACACAGCATCAAAGTTAGCGGAACGTCAATTTTTTTTTGGAGCCAAAATTTTCAGGGACCTAGAAAACACACCTTCACTTTGGGAATTTTTGATAAATTCCGTGCCCGTGTCCAATTTATATGAGTAGCGGATACTTACTAAGCAAGACCTGCTCTTACAAGCCCTGTAGTCAAACGGTGACATTTTCGACATCTTGGTGCCCAAAAGGGGGGTGCGGTCTGTCACCCCGTGTTTCCGACATCGTAGAGTCACCCCGGTCGACGCTATATAAGAGTAAGTCTAAAAGTGACCTCTGAATTACAGACCTATAAGTTCAGAGTCCATTTGTCCTAAGTTGCTGGAGTAGATGATTACTTCTGGTCTGATGTTGTACCTGGAGGCCGAGGGTGAGCTGTCTGATGAACAGTTCGGTTTATGGAGGGGTCACTCTACGTAAGATAAGACCAGCTTCTTCTAACATAACCAGATGGCTCTTCCTGGTTTGATGGTGGCATGGTGGTTTTGGACTTTTTAAAGGCTTTTGATGTTGGTGATTTCACACCAGCGTGTCTAGCAGATTGCCAATTTTCTTGTTGGAAGACAGACGAGAGCTAAACGCACTCAGTTTGTCCCTGCCTGTTACCAGTGGTGTTCCCAGTGGTCTGTGCTAGGCCCAGAGCTGTTTCTGATGTATGTGAATCACATCTCTGCAGCATTGTCATGTAAATATAAACTTTGCAGATGATTACAATTTCTACTTGCAGTACCCTAGGGATGATGTGGATGAGGTTGCTGCTGGCATTTCTACACTGCAGAGAGATATTGATGTCATTCCTGACACTGCATTATCTTGAAATTTGAGGTTCAACTCAGAAGCATGGGTGTTGTTGTGCATGTTTGTGGAGGAATTGGTGATGTGCCAGACTTGGGAGATGCTGAGATGTACAGAGTAAATTGTGTGCCTGTTTTTTGTTGTATCACAGTGACCATGGAGTTTTTGTGGACAGCAAGCCGAGATTTCATCAACATGTTATTTCTGTTGTTCAGAAGCATCAGGCTTAGCAGCCAACTTGCTTAGGTCATCTGTAAATAGGAGTACGGACTTTAGTTATAATTTCATGACCCATGTACTCCCAATTCTTGATTGATGCTGTTGTCTCTGGAATACTGCTTTTGTGGGCGATATGAGAATGTTGGAGACTGTGCAGAGGAGGTAACCAGAGAAAATTTATTGCATCTGACGTGTCCCATGTGAAAACCCTGAGACCCTAAACCTATTATGTCTGTCAGGTTTTAGCAAACCTTCCTCATCAAGTACTGGGAGGCCTGTAGTTGTGATGCTGATTTTGACATGTTGTGCATGTTTGAGTTGGTAAGGTGTGACCGCACCAGAGGGCATCCGCTGAAGCTGAGCGTTGCCACAGATACATTTAGCCATTTCTTTGCCAACAGGCGTGTGTCCCTGTGGACTTTGCTGCCTCCGCATGTTTCCAATCAAGTTTATTGGAGTTCACGAGTGGTTTATTCTCCTGTATTCATGAATCTATTTTTGCTTTAATTCAGTCTTATTAGGCAGTCCTTTTTGATTTGTATTAGATTTACTTCCTGACCCCATTGCAATAAGCCATGTGTATTTGTAATTTGTATTTTTTGTGTAATGACTGATTTTAGGAGTTTTTCCTCAGTTGCTGCTGTTTCTACCTTCCTGTTAAGGCTTTTTTTTTCGCTTGGGCATGCACATTTACATTGGTCAGCCTCTGCCCAGCTTTTATGGTGTGGTATGCTGATGCAGTCCATGTCCGCTTGTTTGTGCCTCCTGTGCTCTCCCTGGTTCCTTGTTCACTCTAGGTTGGGGTGCTGCCTTGCTGTTGCTTGTTGTCTCTTCCCAGCAGATGCGGGGCTGGGCTGAAATGTGGATGCTCCAGGTAACTACCCATGTAATAGTGAAGAGCATGACATGTACAGTCATTAGAAGCATGAACAATATCCCTCCATAACCAAGTCACAGATGTCTACACCCTAGATTCCCATTTTGCCAGGCTCACCAAACTGGAAATAAAATATTTCACAGAACACACAGGTCATCAGTAGTATGTACCACTAGCCAAGACTTTGATAATCATCACTTTCCCTTCATTTGGTCATGTTTGCCAACTTAACAGTCAAACAGTCATGTGATGCATCAATTATTTGGCATGTGAATACTTTTGCCAACACCCTTTTTACATGTTCCAAATAGGTCAAACATATTCCAAAGAAATCAACAACCAGCCATCACCAGAGAGCATTGCAAAAAGGAAGTCACATTGGGGGGGCAGATCTTAAGAAATTTTTATGGTGCAGATTGCAATGACAGTTTATTTTATTTGAGAAACATGAATCGAATGATCAATAATTATTAAGATTTAAATTGTCCAATTCATAATCAAGATTGGGAATATAGGAAAAATAAATCACACAGATAAGACAAAGTTAATTTTGTTGTGAGATTATAGAAGAAATAATAGTTGCAATGAAAATTAACGTTTTATTATGAGCTGTCCAATCAAGTGCAAATATAGTTCTTTAAATGTTGTAGCATTTTTCATCAATACTTAGATTTGCTAGATCAAAGGGTTCATTTCTGCCACAAGTCTTAGCATACCCCACTAAAGTGTGCAGAATTCATCTATTCTGGTAAGTTTGGAATTCAACACATGCTATAAGTTGAAATTAAAATTGGCATAATTTTCTTATTTTAGTATGAAAGTGTGTGCAAGATTAAAATTAGAAATACTAACGGCTTAAAAAATGAGACTGATGCTTTTACTGTATCACAGTAACTAAAGAAAATAGAATGCCTGTTATCAGCCACTTACCTCACAAACGCAAATCCCCTACTTTCCCGTGTAAACCGATCTCGGGGAATGTAAATATCTCCAACATCACCATATTTCTCAAAGCTGCGTCTCAAATCTTCAGGAGTCGTACGGTATGTTAGATTATCAACTTTCAGGGAAGACATCCCTTTGATATCGGGAGGTCCTCTTCCACCAGAGAATGACATGATATTTAATAAGTTCACAAATTCTAATATTAACCACAATTTATCTGAAATATAGTAATTCAACAACTAAGAGACAAGGTACTGAGGCCTTTCAATTCATTTCATTGAGATTACTCTGAAAAATAAATTACAACTAGGAAAAACTTGTAATAGATATTAGCTACTGGACATATAAAAGTCTGGTCTCTTAAGATTTTTGAGAGGTTTGGGTCCAGTTTGCACAATTTGGCAGGCAGGGCACGGAAACATTGACAAGAAATTTGTTATGCCCACGTGAAATCTAGAGATCAGCGCACATGAAGACACCTTTCCAAATATCGCACGCAGAGACAGTACATTCCACATATAAATAGTCAAAACTATCTGTCAAGCTGCAATTTCATACACACATTCCAGATTGCTCAATTAGGCAAGGGGTTGAGAACATTATCTGCACTTTCATTGCCGAATATAGAGAACTGAACCAGCCGTCGCCTCAGAAGCTGAGATCGGCAAATCTAAACCTTTGATGGCGCTCAGAGCGTATGATCGTTGAGTTACGTGCGCTACTGTCAGATACTGGCAAATATATATAAGCTTACACCAAGTTTCCTAACCGCTGCACATCGCCATCATTGAGAAACAAGTAATTTCTTTGATTGAGCAGTCCAGAATGTCAGCGGTTACCAAGAGAAACAAAGAAAAACCAATATTGCATATTTGGCGCGAGGATAAAAATTGCCGATTCACAATACAATGCGCAATAAGTCAAGATGAAATGCATCAGCACTTGGTATGAATGCAACAATGGCTAAACTGCAATATTGAATTACACCCTGCATGGTATGAATGACAATTTAACATTGCTGCATTTTGACAATAGATGGAATCAAACACTGAGGTCACACACATAATGTAAACAAGTTTGCTCCAACATTCATGGACCAGACAGCGGAGTTGAAGTACAAAATTATGCATTGCTAGTAATGGTCATTTTTAATATGCACTGACAATGATTGTTAATTATAATTTATAACTACCATAAGGTTGAGTATCATCTAGATGTAACATTGTTTTGAAGGATGCCTGGTTGGTGAAAGACGTTTGCTTATATGAGCGGTCATCTCAAACTCTACACATGTAATTTTGCTGTCTGTTACGCAGGGCTAGCATCTCTAGCTCTCCACTGTACATATCTTTGACAGTAGCGCACTTAACTCTTCAAACATACTCAGCGAGCGCACGAAAACGGTCTAGACATGCCTATCTAAGCTTCTGAGGCGCAGGGCTGGTTCAGTTCTTACTATTTGGCGATGAAAATGCACGTAATGTTCTCAATCCCATGCCCAATTGCACAATCTGGGTTTGGGAGGAAGGAAATGGGTTTGTATGAGGCTGGATCTGTAGTGTAAGTACTTTGATGGGTTTTATGCAGGCAGGGATGATTTAAGCTCGTTTCCCAATGTTAGTTATTGTATTGAGTAGTATGGAAAAAAATGAAGATGTTGGAGGACCACAATGGTGTGCGACCATAGATCTTTAAGGTGTTTCTTTGATGCTTTCAACACAAATTATATACTTTTCTTACAACAATGTTACTGTAGAGTAGACAGGAATTTTAGAGTTGGTGTGAATTGATATGCTTTGGAGGAAAATACAGGCTTGATATTGCAGCGGAACAAATACTTCCACGATTTGTTAACACGGGATGTTCAGTCAACATGCAATGTTTAGGGCCAGTTTGCACAATTTGGCAGGCAGCGCACGCAAACATTGATAAGAAATTTGTGATGCGCACGTGAAATCTTGAGATGAAGCGCACGTGAAGACACCCTTCAAAATATCGCACGCAGAGACAGTACATCGCATGTAAACAATTTTTCAAAAATATTTGTTGTGCCAGAATCTCATGCACGCATTTTCCTTCATAGCATATTAATTTAAGCTGACTACAAGATTCTAACCACTGCGCATCACCATCATTGAAGAACGACTAATTTCTGTGACCAAATAGTCGGGATCGTTATCGGTTACTGAGAGAAACGAACAAAAAACAATATCGCATTTTTTTGGCGGGAGAATAAAAAATTGATGATTCACAATACAAAGGGCAATGTCAGTCAAGACGAAGCGCATCAGCATTTGGTAGGAATGCAACAATAGCTAAACTGTAATATTGAATTACGCCCTGCACGGTTCGAACGGCAGTTTAACATTACGGCATTATGACAATACATGAAAACGAACACAGACGTCAAACACGTTATGTAAACAAGTTTGCTGCAAAATTCATGGAAAATACAGCGGAGTGGAAGTGCAAAATAAAGCATTGTTAGTAATGGCAATTTTTGAAATGAACTGACAGGTGTTGTTAATTATAATTTATACCTACTATGAGAGAGAGTATCATCTAAATGTTACATTCTGTTTTGTAGGACGCCTGCTTGGTGAAAGACGCTTACGTCTATGTGCGGTCATCTCAAACTCTACACACATGTAATTCTATAGTCGGTTTTGCTACGCTCGCACCTCTAGCTCTCCGTTTCGTATATATTTGTCAGTGTCTCTGACAGTGGCGCACGTAACTCTACAAACATACTCTGCAAGCGCACGTAAAGGTCCAGATATGCCGATCTCAGCCTTTGAGGCGCACGGCTGGTTCAGTTCTTAATATTCGTCGATGAAAATGCACATAATGTTCTCAACCCCGTGCCCAATTGTGCAATCTGGGTTTAGGGAAGGCGTCTTGCGGTGCCCTTCATAAGATTCCACGTGAGCATCAAATATTTATTTGAAAATGTTCATGTATGCAGCTCACCCAATTGAACAAACTGGTTCTGGTATAATAGGAGGGTGGTTCTAATTGCAATGTCAGTCTAGTGTGTCAGGGAGGTGCTGCAACACTATACGTACCAAGCCAATGTTGGGCACGTGTTTACCTTCAAAGCAATAAAGAATGGGAAACTTATATAATCTAACCTAGCTTTTAGGTGTGAATGCCAATTTAGACACTCGTCTTATATTATTACTAACAAAAGTAAAAGTCTTTCAAACTTAGGCCTATATAATAATAGAAAAAGAGCCATTGTCAGGCTGACATGAATGCCTGTCATACAGCTAGGTACCATTAAGAAATCAAATGTACACCGTGAATCATCTATTATGCTGTTCGAGGTCACCAGAAAACTGAAAATGCGACTAACAAAATTTATGACATTGAACTAAAGTTTGCAACAACTCAACAACATTGAGATAGATGGTTCATTTTAAGTTGGTCCACTGAGCTTTCAATTTAGGGTTGGTGCAAGTTCAACGGACCGAAATGAGTTAGTGAACATTACCCTGGTTCAAACTCATCTTGAGAATTACTTCAACCATCACTTGACCTCAACTTTCCCGCGTAAAGCGATCCCCAAAAACGTAGATGAACTCTGGCATCGCCATATTTATCGGGTCGACGTCTTAAATCTTCAGGAGTTGTACGCCAGGTTCGATTATGTATATACTTAAAGGTACGGCATCCATTTATTGTCTAGCAATCCTCATCCACCGAAGAATATGTTTAATGCCTATGTCACAATACTTAAAATGTTTGTCAATCACATGAGCTATATTCAACACTACAATGCACTAGTCAACACTGCCGTACACCGAGAATTTTCCAATGCTACGAAGCGCGTTATATAAATGTTTCCAACAGCTTAGGTGAACAATCTTGTAGCTTCAAAATTACAAAATATTTTATCGGTAATCTACAATAATTTCATGAGTTATTCAATTATGAAATTAAATCCAGTAATCTGGGAGGGACTATTGTACAGAAAAAAAAATATAGATACACGAATAATTATGATCAGAATTGTATCCGGACTGACATTTCAGGGACTAGAATGTGCCTAGGATGAAGTGGAAATTATAGAGAGGCTGCGAGCAAAAGATGAAGAAACAAAAAACCCAAATAGGCTATATTATTATAGAATAGTTTAAATGTAATATGAAATACAGGAATGAATGTAGTTTCTCTACATTAGTCAATGATGGGGTTGAATGATGTGAAGATACGTGAGACATGCATGACGATACACATGTAATAAATGTAGAACTGCAACCTACAATGGAAGACATGTGATTAAAGACATGAGAGAAATTCACAGATAAACAATATTTGTTAACAAATCAGAAATTATTAGGCTGCAGTTTCCAATTGTTTCTCATATAGGATGAGCACGAATGGCAACAAGGAAAAGTTCAGAATTTGTCTGAATTATCCCAAGCGATGCGGACGAGGAGTAGATGCATGAGAAATGTAATTCAGAGTGGTTCTCTTGTCAAAGAGGTTTGCAAAATTAAAAGAAGAATTTAATAATTACCCCTCGATTGCGTTGGCCGTCATCGTACGAAGATCTTCTGTGGAATCCAGAATGAAGGGTTGAAAGAAAAGATGCCATCGCTTGGTGTGATCAGAGAAGAACAAAATAGTTTTCGGAAGGACAGAGTAAACGAAGATAAAACAAAAAACCCAAATAGGCTATATTATTATAGAATAGTTTAAATGTAATATGAAATACAGGAATGAATGTAGTTTCTCTACATTAGTCAATGATGGGGTTGAATGATGTGAAGATACGTGAGACATGCATGACGATACACATGTAATAAATGTAGAACTGCAACCTACAATGGAAGACATGTGATTAAAGACATGAGAGAAATTCACAGATAAACAATATTTGTTAACAAATCAGAAATTATTAGGCTGCAGTTTCCAATTGTTTCTCATATAGGATGAGCACGAATGGCAACAAATAAATGTAGAACTGCAACCTACAATGGAAGACATGTGATTAAAGACATGAGAGAAATTCACAGATAAACAATATTTGTTAACAAATCAGAAATTATTAGGCTGCAGTTTCCAATTGTTTCTCATATAGGATGAGCACGAATGGCAACAAGGAAAAGTTCAGAATTTGTCTGAATTATCCCAAGCGATGCGGACGAGGAGTAGATGCATGAGAAATGTAATTCAGAGTGGTTCTCTTGTCAAAGAGGTTTGCAAAATTAAAAGAAGAATTTAATAATTACCCCTCGATTGCGTTGGCCGTTATCGTACGAAGATCTTCTGTGGAATCCAGAATGAAGGGTTGAAAGAAAAGATGCCATCGCTTGGTGTGATCAGAGAAGAACAAAATAGTTTTCGGAAGGACAGAGTAAACGAAGATAGTTTGTTCATCGTGTATGAAATGAATGAACAACTAAAATTTGATGGGAAGGATACCTGGCAGTTTTAGATGTTGAGCCTCTTAGTTGGGATGATCTCCATATTCATAAATAAGATATTTATTATTTCAAGAGAAAGTTAGGGATAGTATGATGACAAATTTGTTAGGTATTTTCGAGAAATTGAATGAAAAAGAGCGATGGGGCTTGGGAGCTGCATGAAAATTATGAAGTCGTTAATTTTGTTCACCTTGTTTTTAAAAATGCCATTCTAAATAAATTCTGTTTTTTGCCGTAGAACAGTTTATCAAGATTCTTCTGATACTTTTATCGCCGTCGTACAGTATTTTCAAGATATTTGTTTACAATTACTTCTTATTCATCTAAGAATTCCGATGGAAATTTAAAAAAATTAAAAAGATACATCTAACTTGAATACATGGAGCAAACGGAACGGTGGCCACTTTGAGAGCAGATACACCGAATAGGTTTATTTTCGCACTCTGGCATGATAGTTTAGAAGTCGCTTTAACTCATGAGGCGTTTCGCCTAGGGTGATTTTAGTTCCCGTGTGTCAACCATCTGTTCAAAATCATGTCAAATCATGTTATACTTGTTCGGGTTGGAAAGGCAACGCAGCAAAGTTCACCGGCACAACCCCATACGAGCTCATTTATGTGACCCCAAAAATAACAGGTTCATTTAAACTAATGTTAGGATGAACTAGAACGCCGAAGATACGACGTGATCAATGAACAATTTAATCATGTTTTAATATACTAAAAAAATAATTCAACGTCCAAATGTTCCTAAAGAGGTGTTATTATCTATGAGCTACGAATTTAAATTTAGTATGACAACCTAATCGGCATCGTACGCTTATATTTTGGGCGATCCGTTCGGCCAGCGTTCCGGAACTCGTAACCTCGCAGTTGTAGGGTCGCCGTTTCGGCCGTGAACTTAACCAACTTTGGGTTAGCGTGAGACCGTTCATGGTAAACTAAGCAAACATAAGACGAAACGCGTCAATTGTAGAGGTACTTCGCTACAACAATTTGAGTTGTTGCTTTAGTAGTTTATAATGCGCATTGACCATGTTCACTCTAGGTACAGTGACTAATTTCAGTTGTCACTTCGTCGTAATTGTAAATTACAAATAAAAGAAATTTGAATTTACGTTATATTATTTTTAAATCATATTATTTATACATGACACGTACTAAAAAAAAAGGAACAGATCGTGAGACACTAACACTGATTTAGCAAAACGAAGCATTGAAGGTTCTAAACTGTTGAGCCCCTTAAAGGTGCACTCGGCTTTGAAACTTTCACCACTTCATTATGCTAGGTTAGTGATAGTGTTAAGCAATCTGTTAATAAGTTTTCAGCAAGAGCTCTGTAGAAAAAAAAGCTTAATATCCTAAGAAACCTAATTTTCTTGACCACAAGGAATTCAGTCAATTTGCCACGCAGACGAGTGGCAAATGAATGCGGCGACCGCTGATTCAAGTAATTTAACGATCACGTGAATGAGAAAAAGTTATGCATTGTTATGAAGCCAAACTATTGTATACAGACATTCATCTGTTCCATGGAAGTAGGCCAGCTGGGAGAGTTGGCGCTGAGTAGTAATAGTACCAAAACGTGTTCAACTAACAGAATGGCAAAATGTTCTTCTTCTTCAAAACGCTGGTTATTCGTGCGCATTTCTTCAGATGGTAAATGTTCTTACGTTCTATAAATCATATTAGGAAATTATGACGCTACAAATGACAGCCACGTTAACAGATGGACCCATTCCACCGATATAAATTGTAAACAGTGTAAGGGTCTAAGGTTAGGCATAGTCCGCCCCTCCAGAAGCCCTTGGGCTGCGCCGCTCCACCTGGTCCCCAAAGGAGAGGGGTGGAGAATAACAACTGATTTCAGGCGTCTTAATTATGTGTCGCAAGATGATAGGCACGGCCTACCCCATGTTCATGATTTCGCAGTACAGG
>SDVV010000498.1:0-31407 GCA_016164225.1 Gammarus roeselii | reverse complement strand
ACATATATACATATATGCATATATGCATATATGCATATATACATATATGCATATATACATATATGCATATATACATATATACATATATACATATATACATATATACATATATATATATACATATATATATACATATATATATACATATATATATACATATATACATATATACATACATACATATACATACATACATATACATACATATATATATATATATATATACATATAGATATATAAACTTTTTGTGCACCAGTTTTTTTTCTTCAATATCAATTGGTTTCGATTCTAAATTCATAAACCCCGGTGTCAGTGGGGTGCTCACCTCTTTGTGCACCAAGGGAGGATGTAGCTACAAACTGAATGGGGAGACGGCGGAGGGATCTTCTAACTCAAAATGTACTTCACAAAGGGACAAATGAATATTGGTGGATAACGAGGAGACCGCGGGAAGGCGGGTAAGCTTGGGATACCCCGAGGGGGTAGTCCTCTGAGGTGCTTTATTACTCTCGCTCTAAAGAGTTGATAGTCGATCTCTCGAATTTAGTTGAAAACTTAACCTTTACGAGACGATATTCTATCCCGGAGCGATATTCGGCTCAAGTGAGGTTACCGGCTCTTCTTCTGAAACAGCAAAACAAATAAGCTTTCATACCCTGGAAACGTGCAAACTTTGGAGCTTAGACGCGAAGAACAGTATGCGATGGTGTTTTCGAACTCACTTGTCACTCATTGGTTACGATACCGCCTCTGAACAAAGCTAAGCAATTAGCAAGCAACAAAAATAAATGCCCAGCTCACAAAACGAAAAGTTGTGAATCGCTAAAGTGAAAGCAATAAGTTTAACAATGTGCTAGCCCACGTCGATTCAATCTATATTTGTTTACAAAAAATAAACGGAAGCTAATTATTTAAACAACCCGCATTTAAGGTCGAAATTTTATGTTCGTTGCTCTAATTAGTCCTAAAAAGGTTATCGGTTTTGGTATAAACTGTCCAAAAAATCATCTGCAGGGGCGACCACGAGGAAAGGATTTACAACTCTAGAACCCAGCCTCTAATCCCTTTCAAACCTCAAAAAACAAGTGTGCTTCCTTAAAATAAAATGCGGTACCAGTGTCAGACACCTTGTATTTGAAACATGGGCAAGACATCCGTGAAACTAAAATATACGCACACTGCTCTTGCTTTGGTGCTAAAGGCAGTCAAATTGACCCCTTGGACATGTTGGGTGATGAGATCGACTAGAAAGGGAGAAGAAATTGGGCCTCAACATCGCAGGTTTTGATAGCAATGAACGAACTCTGATTCCCGGGTTAGAAGCCTCTTCGAGACACTGATAGGGCTACGAACAAATCTTAAATTTTTTCTCTAGGCATGCCTCAATACAAAATGAATAAAAATTCGACGGTAGCAAAAGATAGCCAATGTCAACATTACTATAACTTACTGCATGTGGTGCAACACACTGTAGGGTTTTATTTCCCAAACCAGGCAAAAAAGAACTTCATGCCTTTCAGAAAATTTTAGTGACGCTTCTGCTTTGAGTTGGATTTTTTCGAGGTTGGCCCGCGGCAACGGCGAACAATCCTCACAATGACTGCATACAGCAGCCACAGCAACAACAGGTCGGTGAGCACCAACACTAGCCACACGTCGATGTTATACAGCTGGTACCTGAAAGAAGATAAGACTTTCGTAAACAGTTCTGGCAACCAACGACTAATCCGGCTAATCCCAGCCCTCCTCTCCCCACCAAAGATCTGAAGCGGACAAGGTCGCAAGATTAGCTAGCTAGGCATAGCAGCTAAATTCTGACCTCAAGTCAAAGACGAATCGAGAGGCCATCACATCCGTACTACCACGAGTGAATGATGATGACTCGCTGTATTGTAGACTCACCAACACAGATCGAGCCTCGAAACTATTTGCAAATACGAACTAGTTTCCTTATAGACGGCCTACACCTCAATGACATAGGAAATGCCAAACTTGGCAGACTGCTACACATAAGCGCTCAGAAATACTATGACAAAAAGTTAGGGGGCCAGCGTGCTGTAAATAGTCCAGGTTTGACCGCAGAGAACACCTTCTAGAGAGCTCCGCGCCCTCAACAAATTCCCCGACGAGAGCGATTACCAATCAGTCGCTACAGGAGAAGAAAGCTGCGGGCACAGTAGATGCGTTACAACTCACACGAACGTACAGACAAAGAACATACAAATTGTGGGGATGAAGGGAACGCCAGATACGGTCGTGATCCTTGAACGCAGCCTCCAGGTTGAGACCCTCCCAATGGAGAAGCCAAAGACCGAGACACGCACAGTCTTAAGGTCTTATTCTGGAATGCGCATTTCTATGCCCCTAATTTCAAAGAACTGCGGAGACTGGTGACCCTGTATTCATTTGAAGTCATTGGCATAAGCGAAACACTGATCGATCTTCAGAGTAGCAGACTGGAGACGGAAATCGTTCTCCCAGGTTACACAACGTTCAGCGTGACTGGCTAAACCCACCCCTAGTAAATAATGGGGCAAGTACGTGCCGCATACATCAAGGAGATGCTGCACCCATTTTTTGGAACGACACTCTCCATTCTCAACACAACAATTGAAGTGGCCAATGTGACACTGAAGCTGGCATTGGTGTATCGCAACAACCAACGCCCGCATCCTTGCGGACCGCAATGCCCTGACCAATGAGAAGCTGGAAGAAATAGTTTTGAATAAACATAAAACTTTACTTTTTGGCGATTTTAATTCTTCCGTATGTTAAGTAGTAGTTTCTTCAGTTTTCAATCGAAGCTCCAACGTGTAGTCACTGAGTGCTCCTCCGTAGGGCACGATGATCCGTTGATTCTGCACAGCTTCGGACACGAAATTGAGTTAAAGTTAACAATTAATACGCAGGGAGGAGGGAGAGCTCACGTACAGAGATGATTCAAACCTCGTTAGTTTTACACGACTTCGTGTAAGTCCGGTATGTTTTCCGAAAGCGATCAGTTCTTTCGGTGTTCTGTTCCTGTGAGCAGGCGTTGTAGGTTGCAGGGCACGGGGGGCTCAAGAAGGCTCGTCGGGCTGCTGCGAATGCATCACAATCCATAAGTAAGGGTTTCACACTGATTGCCACTTGGTGGCAACAGGGGCATGGTGGTGCGTCTGATCCCATGTCTACGTCCATTAGGTGCTTGCGGGTTATCTACGTGTGTCCTGTGCATGGACGGTTAATGGACACTGGGTCTCCCCTATCAGAAAACCTGGCGTCCCACTCTTCCACGAATGGTTTAACTGCAAGCATTTTTTCTCCACTCTGTTGCCAATAGTCAGTCCATCTTGATGTTATACGTGAGTTGATGACTAGGAACCAGTCTCGGTAATGTAAGGATATGAATTGTTCTCGATAGGTAGACACCTGTGTAGCGAGGGAAACTGCGCGCTCGTTTCTTCTTATTCCCACGTGTCCAGGGATCCAGCAGAACTCAACCGTTTGGCCCGTCTCGGACACCGTGAATAGGTCGTGTTACATTTTTCAAAGGGCAGACTGACCAAAGTGCAGAGTTTTCAGCTGGGTGAGAACACTAAGACTGTCTGAAAATTCAGCATACATGAGGAGTCTGTCACTTTTTGTAATTGAGATGGCCAATTTGAGTGCGTGCAGCTCTGAAGAAAATACAGAGGCTTCGTGGGGTAAGGTGGCCAAACGCAAGGTTCTTCGCCTTCGACGGCAGCTCCCAGTACGTCCGATGTTTTGGAGCAGTCAGTGTATATATGGCAATGCTCAGATTTCTGTTCATCAAGTAGTCTCCAAAATTCTCGGCGGTACGTGATGGTTGGGGTGGCTGCTTTGGGGTAAGTTTGCAAATCTAGGTTGACCAATGGTGGGCTGATCATCCACGTTGGTGTGTTGATTTGAAGAGTTCGATAGGAGAATAAAGGCTTGATGACTTCGAGACTGTCGTTCAGCGAGGTCAGTAAGTTATCCACACGTAGAGAAAAGGGTTAGCTTATGTTCTTCTTAGTCGCAAAGAAGCGTTTATCGAGAATATTGGTGACGTCACCGAGTGCTGGGCTATTGATGTAGCTCCTTGTCTTGAAATAGTACTGTAGTGAGAGTTTGTCTCTCCGGAGCGGTAGAGGAAGCTCGTTAGCAAGCAAGTTCAGGGATTCGATGGGTGTGGAACGGAACGCACCGGTTGTGACACGCAGGGCGTTATTTACGATGATGAAGAGGGGGTCAAATGTGGTTTTGGCTGCTGAACCGTAAACAATTGCTCCTTAGTCAATGCGCGAGCGTATTTTTGTTCTGAATAACGTCCATATCGGCTCAGAATTTCAAGGATGTTACAGAGAGGATAAGTCCGGTTGCCTTTTTGCAGCGAGTCTCCAGAGCTGTAATATGAGGCCCCATGTGAGTTTAGAGTCCCCCACAAGACCGAGGAATTTTATTGATTCCTCGCATACCAGCAGAATGTTGTTCAGCGTTAGGGCTGGTTTTAGGTGTAAGTCGGAAACAGGAGTAAAGTGCATGCATTTCATTTAGGAGGGCGCGAGAATCGGAAGCCGTTTAAGAAGGCCCAATTTCCGACTAGGTTTCGACATTTCTGAAGTTCCTGTTCAATTGTTAAGAGTCTAGGGTGCCTGTAGATTATTGGTAAGTCGTCCACGTATAGTTATAAAAGCAATCTTCTGTCGCGCAGGAGAATGTCTGCTATCTGGTCGATTTTGAGTATAAATAGAGTGACACTGATAGGATGGTGACGTGGTGTTGCCGACCTTAACCCTGACGGTGCGATTTTGCAAGAATTGGTGGATGTAACGTGGTAAGTGGCCCCTCAGCCTTTTGCGGTGGAGATTCTTCATGATGCCATATTTACAGGTGGAACCGTATGCTTTTCCACGTCAAAAAATATGTAAACAACGTGTTCCCCTCGAACAAATGCTTGTCTAATGTCAGATTCCAATCATACAAGGTGGTCCGTCTTAGAGTGGCGCTTGCGGCCGCCACCCTGGATGCTGTTCAGGCCTGCATGCATATCAAGATCGTCGACAAGGCGCGTGTTTATCATTCTCTCCATGGTCTTGCTGAGGACGCTGGTAAGAGCGATGGGGCGATAATTATGAGTGTCCCGTGGAATTTTCCGGGATTGGGTTTTGGGATAATTACAGATTTCCGCCATTGATCGGGGAAAACGAGTTTGAATACAGAATGTTGAACACTTGATAAATGCTCACGAGCGTCATCTGGAAGATTCTTGATCATGTTGATGTGCACCCGGTCTGGCCCGGGTGAATTTTCACGTGTATGGTCTACGGTGCACTGTAGTTCGTGGAGGGAGAAAATTTTGTTGTAGGCCTCTTTGTTCCTATTAGTTAAATCAAGATGTTCACTTTCTCGCAAGTCCTTTTCCCGTTGGAAAGCATCCGTGTAGTTTGTTGATTGCGATATCTGTCTAAAAGTCTGAGCTAGGTCATTTGCGATTTCCGCGTATGAAGAATAAATTCTGCCTCTGTCTGAATGAATTTCAACAGGTCGCTCGGGTTTTCATGGATACGTCGGATTCTTTTCCACTCTTGGGAGAGGGGGGCGTTTTGATTAATAGTGTTGACCAACTGAGCCCAGCTTTCACGTTTCTTCTCCACTCGAAGTTTTCGGTATACAGCAGATGTCTTTTTCCACGCTTCTCGGTCCCTGGGGACCGTGCACGTCGGTAGGCATTGTATAGCCTTTCACGCTCATCTCTTGCTTCATGCACCTCTCGGCGCACCATGGTTTCAGAAAGAAGGTTGAAGGTGCGTATTGAGGAAAGCTTGCCTCCACACCAGCTTAAAACTTTTCGTATAGTTGGGCGACGAGGTCGAGTTCCGAAATGTTTTCTGGGATGCCATCAATATCGCTCCATGCGATGTGTGTCGAGTATTCCACCCAGCTGGCTTTCCGGTAGTTGAATCGAAGTTCTTGTGAGACAGGGTTTCTTGGTTGGTTGGTGAGAAGTGATATGATGACTGGGTTATGGTCGCTGTCGTGTGTTGAAGGCAAAACTCCCCAAACGAGTTGGGGTGCCAGAGTTTGGGAGCATATGGATAAATCGACGACACTTTTACTTTCGTGGGTGATTCGGGTGGGTTGTCCGTCGTTGAGAAGGACCAGGTTGTAAGTGTTTATGGTGTTTGCCATTATCACTCCCCTATTGTCTGTTCTCACTCATCCCCATGTTTCATGGTAGCTGTTGAAGTCTCCAAGGAGGAGTATTGGCGAGGGCAGTTGGTTTAGCAATTCGGTCATTATTGTTTCAGAGAGGTCATGGCTTCGTGAAGAGTAGATGGATACCACTGATATTGGCCTTGAGACGCATATCGTTATTGCGATAGCTTGGAGTTCTGTCCTCAGGGGAAGGGGAGGTACGCTTTCGTGGATCGTAAGTGCCGCTCCGCCGTGAGCAGCCTCGTTGGTGTAGCCTTCGCTGCGGTGTATGTTATATTGGGGATTCTGAAGGCTGTCACTCGGAGTTTGATCTCTTGGAGGCCTATCACCAAAAGCTTATGGGTGGAGATAAAGGATAGTAATTCGTCTTTCTTGTTTCAGAGTCCCTGGCAGTTCAACTAAAGTATTTTGGTGTTCATTTCAAATGCTGTTCACACTCGAACCTTGGTGATTTCGAGTGGTCGCTTGATTTGCTAGATCTTTCGTTTTGTTCGCGTTTTTGAGTTTGCCCAGGGGTCTAGGGTCAGGAGTTATCACGGGAGTGTCCGCCTTCGGTAGAAAGCGGTCTGCTGTGTTTGCTGCGGTCACAGCTGCGAGTGCTCTTGTGGGAGGACGAGGGTTTGTGCTCTGTGTTTGCATCGTGAGCGAGTGTGCTCTTTTTCTGTGGCAGCTGTTTTGATCTGCGTGGGTGGTTGTGTAGACAGTGAGCTATTTGGGTCAGGTGAGATGACTAGTTGTTCAGGGGTCTCGCGCGTGAGTTTTTCGAGATAGTTTTTATAAGCGACGTCGTCGAGGCAGTGATCGTTTTCGCTGGTGGCGTGTTCGTGGGTCGTGTTTGTTAACGGGGGGTCGTGTCTCTCGCAGGGGTTTTCCCCGAATGGAGCCGCATTTGAGACAGGTGGAGGTAGTTCTGGATTCTTGTCCTGGCGGGCCGTTATTTATGATCTGTTACCGATCTTTTTGCTCTGTGGCACATGGGTATCGGAGGCTTCTTCGTCTCTTTGCCTTTTCGTTTTTATTGTAGTGAGCCTTGCTGCGTGGTCAACTGCGGAGGATGCATCTATCTCGTCGTCTTCCTGGGCACCGTATAAATTATTTCTAGGACTGTGCGTCTCTGGTGCAGGGGCGGCCGCTGGGCTGGGTGAGAAAGAAGTGTTGTTATGATGTTGTCCTGACGATGCGTGGATATCGTCGGGGGAGTTTGGTAGAATTGACGATTTGACTTCTTTGGCGTAATTAAGACGATTTGAGTAATAATCTTTCCAGATTTGGATAGCTTGTTTCAGTGTGGTTCTGCGTTCGTTTCGTGTGATTGCTATTGTGGCAGTCGCGGTTACCTGAGTCAAGGAAGCATGAGCAGCGGTAGCATTTAAGGTGGCGGGCTGAGCAGTCTTTCCTGTCGTGCTCGCCGGCGCACTTCTTGCAACGTTGGGGTGTATGTGGCTGGCAGTATGCGATGACGTGGCCGTATTCAAGGCATTTTTTGCACATTGGGGGCCATGTTGCAACTGGGTAAGTTTTGATACGTCCTTGTTCACCCGCGATTACTATGAATTCCGGTGCGTCGTATCCTGGGAAGATAATTTGGTAGGTGGTAGAGCTTGCGTTACGTGATTTTATCCATGCTGCTCGACGGACTTCGGTAACTCCGTAATCCTCAGCCAGACCTTCAGCAAAAGCACCGAGGTAGGTTGTAGGTGTGTAACGGTAGGTGTATATAATTCGTTTGGTATCGTTGAAGGATGGATGTATCACACTGTAACTTTGAGTTTGTTTATGTGGGTAATCTTTAGTATAGTCAGTCTGCTCCTCTGGGCAATCTCCATGTCCGGTAAGGTGTTAGTTTACTTTGCAGTAAAAACAGTGCGGTTCTTCGGACTGGTACGACTGGGGATCTTCCAGTTTGTTGTGGTCGTCTTGGTCGTGGTCGTCTTTGCTTACCATTACAGTTTCCTCCGGTTTGTCCGTTTTTCTGTTATTTACAACATCGCATCAGACATCTCTCGAATGGTGTAACCTTGGTTTTGGCGGTGCAGAAGGGAATGTCTAGATATTTAGGAGGAGTAGGGCAGTTGAATTTTAGTATTTGAGCTGTGGTGGTCTCTCTTCTTGGAGTGATCTTTTTTGGTGCGATTTTTGCTTCAACAACTCAGTCTTCCAGTGATGTACTCCTCTATTTCCTCCTTCGGGATATCTTCAACGTAGATCAAACCTGAACTTGTAGAGAAAGTCGTGTTTGGCACTATTTTGCATGGCTTTTCACAACGTCTGTTGAACAGTTCTCGTGTTGAACGATTAGATTAGAGCGACGAGGCTTTCTAGCGCGCTGGAGTCATCGTCCTTCTGGCGCCGAATGTCAAACCAGCAAACAGTGCTGCATCAAGTTAGTCTTTATTTTTCTTCTTTTTCAATGTTCAAGTTAAGGTTTACTACAGCGCAAAGTCAAAGTCCTTTACGCGGCGAACGTCTATGATATGTACGGGTGCCACAGGAGGTACAGGAACTCCTAAGGTACTGAGACCATATGGTCTCAGCACTCCCCGGATGGCAGTAAGGAGGAATAACACACTACTTCCCCTGCTTCAGAGCCCCAAGGATACGCAGTAGTCCTTAAGGTGCGGGCTACGCGCTCCAACACTTGCTGAGGGGGAAGATGAAGAAGAGACAGAAAACGGGGATCCCATGCATGAGATCTACACTAGGTGTAGGGAACTTCACGCATGAGAACAGCAAGAATAGAAAGAACAAAAAGGAATAGTCGTAGAAAAAGGTTGCACGAGAGAAAGAGCGCAACTTGGCTGTTATTTGCCACCCGAAAGGAGAATAGTTAGAACCGATATGTGAATGTTTGAGTGTGTGTGTGTGTGTGTGTGTGTTGTGCGTGCGTGTGTTTGTGTGCAGCGACTATTGGGAGAGTTGTTAAGGAGTCTGAGACAAGTTTAAGGAAAACGGGGGATCCCATGCATGAGATCTACACTAGGTGCAGGGAATTTCACGCATGAGAACAGCATGAATGGAAAGAAGAAGGAATAGTCGTAGACAAAAGTGGCATGAAAGAAAGCGCGCAACTTGGCTGTTATTTGCCACCCGAAAGAAGAATAGTTAGAACCGGTGTGTGAATTTTTGAGTGTGTGTGTCTGTGTGTGCGTGCGTGTGTATGTGTGTGTTCGTGTGCAGCGACTATTAGGAGAGTTGTTAAGAAGGAGTCTGAAACAAGTTTAAGGAAATTTTAACTTAACATAAGATGCAAATGAAGTATATAAAAAATCAAGCAAATCAGGATAGGGGAGAAAAGGAGAGATAGTAAAGGGTGAAGAAGAGGAGAGTCTGAAGGGAAATAAGGGTGTTCACCCCCCCGGTTGGGCCGTGACTCCGTGCGGCCCGTGAACCTAAAGAAGCCTAGGGGGGGTCGTGTTGAACGAGTTCGGTGATGAATTCATCATGCTCCTTCGTAAGATTCTCAATATAAATCAAGCCTGAACTCTTATAGAGAAAGTTGGGTGGGGAATGTTTGTGCATGATTTTTGACATATTCTGGTCTTGGAGATTATAGTGTCGCTAAGAAGTGTTACATCTACTTTAATGGATAAGCTTTAGTTGACACTGGTTTGATGGCCAGTAATGGAGCCCAGTTCTTTGCATAGAATGTATGGACAAATATCTGATCTGTCCTCGGTGTCGGATGTGATTTTTAAATGTTCGTGAAAGTTGGAACCGTTGTTGAACAGATTGTGTCCATTAAATCGCCAATAATTAAAATGCCTTGCAGCTCTTGAAACGCGGTTGGGGTGTCGGTGGGGCGGAGAGTGGTTGAGGTTGTTATCGGATGTGGAGGTAGAGGCACATGTGTTGGTTGCGGGTTCCTTAGTTTTTTCGGTTCTTTTCGAGTTCGTGGATTCGAAGAGAGATGGCTTTGACATGGTATTAGAGTTTTTTTAGACGTTCGTCGATTGCGATGGATTCTACGATGTAGTATTCAGTTTCCTGCTAGGAAAGGCCGGTCGCTTAGCTTAATAAATTTTCATTTCGTGCACGCTTCTGGTCAACTCCGGTCGTCTTCGGTTGAAGTGGCGCTGTTCGTCTTAGAGAGGCTAGTGCCTTTGGCTGGTGGGATCCTGGTCTTCGTATCTTCGGAGGAGATGCTGGCCCCTCTTAATGAGGTTTGTTCCTCCCCCTCGTCGGACGCCTGGTTCACGCCAAGAGCCAGCATGGCTTACTCTTGGAGGCCTCTCAACTGGCTCTACCGATTTTAATTTAAATAACCAAGTTTTAAGCTAGAAAACGTGCGGTTTAAGGTCCCACCAGAAATTTGGGACAGTCTGTGCTGTCTAGAGGGTTCTCAGTTTAAAGAAGAAGAGAGCCTGAAGGGAAATAAGGATTTTCACTCCCCGGTTGTTCCGTGACTCCATGCGGCCCTTGAACCTAAAGGCCCACTTTCACAACGGCCCTTTGACTGCCTGACGGCTGAAAAAACGTTTTTTTTTCCTTTCCTGCAAGCTAGATGACTTTTCAGTCTCACCCTTGTGCGCAACCAGCTTCAAACCTCTGCTCATTCTTTGCAATAGCACACGACTGGTCAACCAGGACATCGGGCAGTGTCGCTTTGACTTCCGTCGTGTGAGGTGGTTTATGGAGCTCTCCTTCACGATGGTGACAAACGAAGGTGAATGGAGAAGAACAGCCACTCAAGGGTTGATAGACTTGTATAGGGGAGCAGCATGTCTTTGGCAAGTAGAAAGTTCTGCTTACATAGATAGAACTTTACAAGTTCAAGAATTGAATGAAATGCATGATTAGATGAAATTTAACGAAGACAATAGAAAGAATAAGGATGAAGATACAATACATTGGTCGGCATCCGTAGGTAACTGAAGAAGTCACTATCACTCAACAGTAACTCCTACGTCTTCTCCTGCGTTCAATAACAACGGCGAGCGATCCTGGAGAGAGAGAGTGCGGTTCATTGTCAGTGGCAATCGGGTAACTGAGGCGATCGCGCGGGAAAAAATAATTTCACCCATTTCTTCAGCAAAGACGCGTAGTGGAAACGCTCATGCCTGGTTTCACCCCAAGTCATGTGGCGGTCCAGTCTAACTCCAGTCCCACCCCTTCTAAAAAAAGTCCCGTTGTGGAAATGGGGCTTTACAGATGCCTATAGGGGAGGGGGAAGGGGGGTAGAGAAGAAAAGGGAGTGTGTCTTGACTCTGCGGCTCATGAACCAGCAGTCTTGGGAGGATTGGGCCTCAAAGAGGTATTTATCTTGTGACTGATCTTCTAAAATAGTGTTGAGTGGACAGGCGAGATTGTTTTCCACGCTCTGTTGGTGTTTGTAGAGATTTAGCCGCACTCGACTGGGCGTAAAAAGCACTGAACGAATGGAGACTTCTTCCAGTTATTAGATTAGATTAGAATGTCGAGGCTTCCAGTTATTGATGTAAACAAATTTAATATGGTGTCATATAAATTTCGCTGTCTTATATTCCGTAGTGAAATACGCAGTTTCCCACAAACTCTCGTCGGGCTCGAACGCAAACGTAAAAGCAGTAACCTGCTCTCCTACAGCAATAGTCAGGGAATATTGACTACAGATGATGTTATTTCAAGAGGCCTTACCACGAGAGATCAACAGCTCCGGACCGCAGATGCTTGGCCCCGCGAGTACGAATCAGGTATCCGGTCCACCACGCAACGTCAGAGGCGGGGTTCGTGGGCCGGTCCTTCATCAGCTGGCCCAACTGCTGGACCTTTGCACGGGCTCTGAATCAGTAGATAAGGTCAAAATTAAAAGATTAGATTTAAGGGACGAGGTTTTCTACTGCACTGAAGTTAACGTCCTTCTGGCACCAAACGTCAAACCAACAGCAATAATTAAGAGACAGCATCAGCTGCCTCGACTGCTGGACCTTGGCGCGGGCTCTGGGTGGGTAGTCAAAGTCTCAATAAACAGATAAGCATCATCTGACCTAGCTACTGAACCTTGACGAGGGCTCTTGAGGGGTAATAAATGTCGCGATAACCAGATTAGCTTCAACAGACCCTATGTGAAAGATCATGTATTATTTTATCTGCTAGCACAACTATGGTCTATGCCACTTCCAAAAGGCCTCTATCAGGAATAGTTATCAGAGTTTGAGGTGCAATAGATCAGCAAAAGAACACGATTACACTTTCAATATGGGATATGCAGAATGGAAATGACCTTTATCAGGAATGGTTATCGGAGTTCGAGGTGCAATAGATCAGCAAAAGAACACGATTACACTTTCAATATGGGATATGCAGAATGGAAATTTGAAGAATGCAAATTAATAGCTTGCTTGAACAGCTAATCATCGGTTGTCCTTTGGTGATTAGTAAACTGGTGAAAAACATACATTACTAATTCACAAACGCTTAGTTAGTAAATTGCACAGCATCGGTATTCAATGAGAGCCAAATAACTGGATAAAATCATAGCTTACGAACAGACGACAGAGAGTCGTATTCGACAGAACTTCCTTCAATTGGGGAAAGTTACAAGCGGCATGTCTCAAGGATCCGTGTAAGGTCCAATTCTCTTCCTAATATTCGTAAACAATCTCGATAGTAACGTACTCTCAAACATTAGTAAGTTCGCGGACAACACTAAGCTGGAGGAAAATTGCAAGACAAACTTGAGTGTGAGCAAATTCATTTAGACTTGAACAAACTTGTTGATTGGTCAGAAAAGTGGCAAATGGAATTCAATCTCGACATGATTGAAGTTATGCAAATGGTCTTCATAATCCTATTCACGAATATTAAATATCCAGAAAGAACCCGATTCCTGTCACCGAAGAGAGATCAAGGTGTCATCATTAGTAACGACTTGAAAGCAGCAAGCAATGTAACGATGCTGCCAAAAAAGGCAATAAACTGTTAAGCATGATCTCGCGCACAATCTTGTACAAGAGTAAAAACAATATTCGTAAGCAAAATATTGCATTTGCAGGCCCGCACTTTGAGTATTCCGTCCAATTCTTGTCTGCGCACCTTAAAAAATACGTTATCGAGTTAGAAGGTTCAACGTAGAGCTACCACACTAATCCCTTCGCATGAGCGAAGGGATAAGTTCACCACTTCATGATCGAAGTGTGGAAGATAATGAAGGGTAAGGAAAACGTCGAGAGCGAGCCTTTTTACTCTAGATGCAAACGGAGTAACCAGGGATAATGGATACAAAATCGTTGACAAACGTTTCACACTTGATATCACGCGCATTTTCTTCACGTATAGAGTTGTCGAGGAATGGAACTGACTTCCAGCGGAAGTTGTCAACAACGATACAATCGAAACGTTCAAGTCACAACTCGACAAATTCTGACAAAATCGCCGCAGAAGAACTCCCAGCTGTAGCACTCTCCCTAGAATATTCGTGAAAAACGGTGTCCGGCATTGACACCCGTACGGTTAAATTAGTGCCCGGCATAAGCACTAGCACGGTAAAAAAGGTGTCCGGCATTGGTACCTGCTCGTTGCAAAACGGTGCCTAGCAATAACACCGGTCAGCATTCGAGTATCATCGTTAAATGCTATTTCCTTCTACAAACTTTCTCTTTCTTGATCTATTAGAACAGGAAATACACAAACAGAAGATGCTCTCTTAGACGTTCTACATCAGAAATAATCTTACTATCAAAAGGCAACCCAGTTTGGGTCAAAAGTCATGTTGTTATCTTCTTACACTTGTAAACACAATAGCTGTGAAAAGATGACAACGGATTATATCAACAAAAGAGTAATATTTACGCTTCTAAGCTTACCATGAGAGTTCTCTTAGATGACTTACTCTTTATCATCAATAAGTGAGAGAATCGTTGTTTTGAGTTTGTCTTCAGTCAGCTCATCCCAACTGAGCTTCTTCCCCCAGCCTTGCAGTTCAGCTTTGTTCATGTTTCCTTTCTGAAAATATATTGGATCTAATTATATATTAACTGCAACATACATTTTAAAAATTGGTCAAATTCATCAGTTGAAATCTTCAACTACTGGGTGGACAAAGATGAAATAAATTGAACTAATCTCGTACTCTTATAGTCGTTCCGCCCACAACGCTATTTTATGCTACTTCCGCTCTGATAGTTACTCCCTTGGAGAATTAACCAACACAAAGCACTTGTTTGAGTGCCAATTCTTACTAGTGCACTGAAGTCAATGTCCCTCTGGCGCTGAACGTCAGACAAGCACTAACACGACGTTACAGTTTTTGGTATTAAGAAATGACGAGCTGTTAACTGTCTAAAAGTAACGACGGAAAATCTTGGTTTCGTAAACAAATGCTTTCGAAACTTACCTGATCACCAAAGACCGGCAGTCCAAGTACAGGTACTCCGTGGTAAGTGGCTTCATGGGTGCTCAGCAGCCCGCCGTGAGTGATGAAGAGTCGGATGCGAGGATCACCTGCGAAGAGAGGGATGAAGGGACTCAAGACTAGTTTGGAGAAGTGACAATGTGCGATAATCTATCAAGCATGCCATGTGTTCTGGCAGAGGAGTGGGAGTGAACGCAGCATTGATAAGAGTGCAATATGTAGAGTCATGAGATACGTTCTACTTTGAAAATTTTGAGAGGAGACAGGAACTTTATATGCTATACGTGGTTAAGGAGGGGGAAAAAAAGTGACCGTTGCCTTTTGGTGGCGGATGGGGACGAGCTGAAGGAAGTAATTCGTTTATGCAATTTTCGCACTTACTGGATTAGAAGACAATAATCGAGAAGGTGGCGAAAACAACAGTGACCTCTAAGCCTAGACGGAATAGGTAGCGAGAAAATATTCAATGAATTGCTTAGGAGCAACGTAGGACTGAAATCTAAAGGAAAGCTATACATAGATTGTGTAAAATGTACACAGTTCTTCAAAGACAAGACAATCCCCTGTGGAAATTACGGGGGGAGGGGGTCGTGGTTGTTATTGAAGGATGTTGAGATACGCGGCGTGAATGAAATCGCAAGACAAGGGTTTAGTGACGAAGTAGCGGTGATGTATGGACAAGAGGATCTGCTGGTTATACGAGACTCAGGTGGTTGGTTTTGGGGTAGAAAGCGTTGGCGTGAAGTCTGTTGAGGAAGGTGAATGAGAAGACAATTTTCTGACGGGGACCGGATGGAAGACCAAAATAGACGGAGTGACTTTATGTATGATATATATTTTTTTTTCCTTCTGGATATTGATTGTGAAGAACGCAAGAACATGGAAAAGTGAGAGCAGTCATCGTACTTCCATCCACACTGAAGACCTAAGATAACGATGGTATACTTGACCTGACCCAGCAAGTCTTGCTGCGGAGCCCACTTGGTGAGTCGCACGTTGCTGGGCAGGCCTCCCTCCACGTCGGAGAGGTCAAACTTCCACAGCACTTTCTGGGACAGGGAGCCGAACACCGAAACGAGGATGCGCACAGTCCTAGAGGAGGTCAATTCTAATTATAGTCAAGAAGAGTGCAAATGTAAGGCGACTGTAAAATTTTGCACTTGGTAAATAAGTATCTTGACTATTGGAAGCCCTCGTTAATGAGACCTATTCATTTTTTTCGAAGCATAAAATTCACTACATTTTTTAGACCGTGGGCCAAGTGCTCGTTGCTATGTAAAAATTTGGAGCAAATTCCTCGATGCTCCTAGATTCTTAATAGGCTTGGAACTTTGCAACATCGCTAAGGGATGATAAGGGAAAGATTGGAAAGCAAATCACACTGCAATCATACGCGGTATTCTGTATATTAAATCGTACTTCAATCATTCGAAATATTGCATGGCATCCCAGTATAATATCAACTTATTTCACTTCGAACTCACTCCTCTGGCATGTCGCTGGCCCTCACTGTTGAACCCAAGCTGAAGAAGATGAAGCCAGCGTCTCCTGAGCTTGCCACCCAGTCCTTGAGATCCTGCAAACAGAGTTGATTGGATTAGAGTGACGAGGCTTTCTAGCGGCTTGAGTAAGCGTCCTACTGGCACCAAACGTCAAACCGGTAACTAGTGCAGCATCAAGCTTTAGACAAATTCTAGATTAGATTGATCAAGTTTACAGCTGCGTAAAGTCAACGTCCTTTACGCTGCGGGTGTCAAAAGTATGCAAGAATGCTACTGGAGGAGGGGGAGGTCAAGGAAAAATGCATTTCGAAATAAATTAGGAGCAGTGATCCTTCGGGATGGAGGAATGTATGGACAGGTAAGATGCAGTGAGAAATGTCAACTTTGATACGTGGAAGTCTTAAAGTCGCAGTGAGAAGTTCAATACGCTGTGAAAACGTCGAGAAGGGAGTTAAATCGGTAGGGAACTGCCAGATTATGGCACATATGGTAATACAACTGGAGGTCAATTTCTTCACGTCACTGGACAAGGCTGGGCTCGCCGGTTTCCCATAGCAGGCTCGCTACAGTCGAGAAGCAAAAACCTGTGGCGCAGATGCGGAGTGCAGCATTATAGACTAGGTCTGATACTTTGAGTAGGGTGCGGTTTTCGGAGCCATAGACTAAGCTCCCATCGTCCAGTTTGGAAAGGATGAGTTGTAGTAGTGGTAGTTTGATTTTGTTTCCCACCGGAGTCCCAACCCGAAGTTAAATCCTCCGTAGGGCAATTGAAGAGTGGCAGAGTAGGTACAGCATAGATTACGAGTAGGTTCAACGTAGATTCAGAGTAGGTTCAACGTAGATTCAGAGTAGGTCTAACGTAGATTCAGAGTAGGTTTAACATAGATTCAGAGAAGGTTCAACGTAGATTCAGAGTAGGTTCAACGTAGATTCAGAGTAGGTTTAACGTAGATTCAACGTAGATACCGAATAGGTTTAACGTAGATTCAGAGTAGGTTTAACGTAGATTCAAAGTACGTTTAACGTAGATTCAAAGTACGTTTAACGTAGATTCAAAGTACGTTTAACGTAGATTCAGTTCAGGTTTAACGTCGATTCAGAGTAGGTTTAACGTAGATTCAGAGTAGGTTCAACGTAGATTCAGAGTAGGTTCAACGTAGATTCAGAGTAGGTTTTACGTAGATTTAGGAGGAGATTGCAAAGGTTCCAGGATTCATAGGGGCCTCAAGTGGGTCCTACAGCTTCTCAAGAGGGTCCCGAAGGGACTCGAGGGTGTCCTAAAAGGCCCCAGAAGGGTCCAAGTTGGTCCCCCAAAATCCTCCTTGCCTTCCAAGTACCCCGGGTTCCCGATACCCCGAGTCCCGCTGGTCCCACGAGTACCCCCCTTCCCTGGGTCACCATGTCTCAACCAACCACGACGTAGTAGTAGTAGTTGCTTCCCTGTTCCACCGGTTTCCCAACGCGATGTTTATGCAGACGGTATAGAGAGGGCGGTACCTGGACGTATATAATAACAAATGCAAAATTTATCACCATGAAGAAGGGCAGAGAAAAATAATAGAGCCCATGAAATAAGAACTAATAAAATACTAAAATAAAGCGGTAATGATCTATAAAATGACTAATCATCCATCCACCCCAAAGTAAAGGATGAGAGCGCGGTGAATGGGTAACGATGATGTACTGTCTTCGCACCGGGTGAGGTGTGATGCGATCCGTAGAATGATTAATCGATGTGAGCAATATATTTCAAGTGGCTGTACGTGATATTAAGATAATACTTTTTGGTCGAATGTTAGTCCTAGGAAGCGGAGTGTAGGTAGGAATGGGATCATTTTTCAACGGAGTCTGAGATCCGGTTTAAAGTACGTGCAAAATCGATGTGTAGTGCACGCGTTTTACTTGGGGAAATTGTCAAGTCTTCAGATTTCATGAACAGATTCACAGGGTTAACAGCACAAGGTTGTTGACGTTGGAGTTCCGGTACTGCGGTCGCCGTTGCAAAACCCAAATTCGTCAACGAATGAGAAGCCATTCACAGAGGGAGGGATTACTCCCGTGATTCCATTTATCAGCAATCGCAAATTGGGAGCAAGAGAGGTTGCTCTCTTGAGGTATACCCTCATCTCTAGAATATATGCTCGAAAAATGATGACGATTTTAGCTTGGAATACTTTCCACCGCAGAAAGTTCTTGATGAAAAATGCTACAGGACAACGGATTCTCTTTTTATAGATTTCTTATGGAATACCATTACACGAGGTAGTATCGTATGACAGTCTACTGTCAAAGAAAGCACGGCGTGTTATTACGGTCCAGGGCAATTGGTAATCTGTGACGCTGCGTAGTAGTGCATCTTGCGGTAACAACATCTTACTAAAACCAAATTCTATTGGGAGAGGAGGGAGTTTGCCTCCAGGTGTCGGGTCACATGGGCATTCACATAATTCTCCAGGACCTTTGATACACCCATGGTAAGAGCTATAGGACGGTAACTGAATAATTTATCAATGGATTTGCCAGGTTTGAGCGAAGACAGAACCACTGCCTCACACCACCGACTTTGATACGATTGAGTCGACTCTGCTGTGTCGTAAATATGACATAGGTAAGAATGCAGTCGGATGTAGGTGGCGGAGCATCCCCTAGCAAATTATGTCCTCACCAGGAGCAGAGAGTATGGAGACGCCATTGCACCGACGATTTCGCGTACATTGATCGGTTCCTTGTAAGCTAAGGCGGTTTGGAGAAAAATCCAAACCGGTTTATACCGTGATACATTTGGGACTGAGAAAAGTTAGGCTAGACCCCGAATCTGAGCTGGTGGAGGAGTAATGTGTGGCGAATAGTTCGAAGACTTCCAATGGGTCGGTATGGGTCTGTCACCTCACTCTGAGAAACGGATGGGAGGGAGTTTGAGAGCTGTATTTTATGGTTGTTTTTACGTATCTGGGACCGCACTTTAGACATAAGTGGGATCGTATTAATGGAAGATACGAAGTTATCCAATTATTCAATTCGAGATAGGATGCCGGTGTGTCGCGATTTTGCCTTCAATCTGTTCTCGTTGTGGTGCGCAGATTTTGGTTGAATGCACGCTTCCGTTGTAGTTTTGCTATTTCGCAAAGACCATTCCCCCGAGGCGTTATAATTACACGTGGCGTTTCCTTGGCTATCGGGCTGCCGAGGTCTGCAGCGTGCCGTTGGCTTATCCTGCGAACAGAAAATACTCTAGGGGAATTTTGTTTTGGATATAATATAACTTGTGTTACCTCAATCCTCACTATAAATGTAGTAAGAGCCATATTTAGTAGGAGTAGGAGCCATAATGTTAGCATGCGCTTCTACTTTTTATTCGAATTAATCTTGAAGAGAAAACATTACAGAGACGTACTAACTAGAGTATCTTGATAACATTCGTCGAACGTAGTTTTCGACCTATTTAGACCTTCATGTGTGTCTTTTCGCCTTAACTGGGAATTTCGAAACTTTCATGTTTCTCGACTGTCTCCGAGATTTTTAGGTACTGACTAAAAACCTGGCTGCTCGGGGCCAAGTGTCGGTTAGGTACAGCGTGGCGTCTACCGCTCCCGGCGTTCTAGACCGGCTGAACCCCCAAACCCCCATCCTACCTATATAAGCGGGGTCTGCCCCAGAGTACACTAACACTAGTGTTAGTGTACCCTGGTCTGCCCTGCCCCATCATTCATGAGGGATAGCAAAGCTGCTTTTCGTAGGGAGATGTTAGTGCGTTGTTAAGATAGCAGATGGAGGAGAAGGCCCCTTTAGGCTGTTAGTACATTACAGCGAAAGCTTTTCATCGAGAGAACGGAGATGACAAAAGTTATTTTCTCTTCCATTTCGTATGAGCTATAATGTTAGCATAGATAATACCATCGTGTAGCGCAGGCTGGCTTATGCCAAAAGAGCACAGAAATTGGATGGATCGGCTGCGTCTCAAACTGAGTTGTTCCCAAAAAAGCGCTTGCCGTGTTAGGGAATGATGACACCGTTGTATAAATGGTGGTAACGACTTTGCTTATTAGCGGATACAATAATTACCACGAACACGTTATGTGCAAAAAGGGTTACCTTACACTGCCAGATGCATTAACACCTAGGCAACCTAACCTAACCAACTAAACCAAGAAATATGTCATCGTTCAAGATTTCCTGCTTACGTATGATACTTATTTATCGATTTATGATATATTCATATCAAATCCCCCCACATAGCTCTATTTTTTTCGTACCTTTCTTTCATATATCACAAGCAATGTAGACACGTACACACATTTGTATACATAAACAGGGGCGGTTAACATCTGTAGCATTTTTCCATTAGAACAACACCCCTTGCTTTTGTTACAAGATATTTATTGTGGATCAGGTTCTAGTCATGTTAGGTTGATAGATCTAATCACCCTAACCTAAGCTATCAATCCAAAAATAATGTATTGTCGAGCGCCTTTTCATGCTGCCATATGATTTTTTCAGTGTTCTAGGATTTACGCATAACAAATATCTCCACTTGGCTCCACATTCTGATCACACAATTCTCAATTACTTTTACATGTTATTCACACACATCAAAAACCTGATCTAACCTAACCTTATGTATGGTATTCAGTCAATGATATATACATATGATCCCCTCCACACGGTTCTTTATACAACTTTCACCTAATTCTTTCTACTTCGTGGTCACTCACGACCCATATTAGTTAGCAGAGAGGCCAGATTTTCAATCTTGGATGGTTTGAATGTTACAAGTATTTCATATTTGTATCCAGTTTTACCCAACGAACACAGTCTCATACTACGTCTACCTCATTTACTTCAATATCTTCTGACACTACATCCTTTGACGAATTGTAAGGCTGATTTGCCTTTTCTTTACTATAATTTTCATATTCTTGACGATGACTTCGTTTCAGATGTCGGCACACGTTACTCGTGGATTTATGTTTATTCAATTTTTTTTGCACCGATTGCAAACCCCCGTTACCCCATTACTTTCGAACAAACGACGTCTCAAGCTGTACTCCATCCTTCCACAACAGAATCAAAATCTTGACAGAGCAAGATCTGATCGGACTCTGATTTATATCCAACCAATTTGTAACACATCTAGAACATCCACCCCCTCATGATAGGTTTATATCAATTTTAAAATTTGTCATAAGCGACATTTTGAGTTTCGTTTCATACCGTGTCTTGCTGGATTCATCAATACCATCTACTTCGTATTTTGATCATAGCATGGTTCGTACATCCAACCATATCCATCATCACGATGTTTCAGCTTCCTCTAACAATCCTTCATATACTCCAGCATATCTTTGATGCGAATACCGAGGAATTGTTGCATACGTTTCAGATTTTCTCTTGTTCTTAGGTGAAATTCGTATTCCACTACCTCAGCTTTATTACAATCATGACGATGATTTGCCGCTTGGATCGTATTTATTTCATTAATTGCTTTTTTATCCCCCCCGCACTTTGTAACAAACTACTGTAATTCGTCGACATTAGTTACCCAAAGCAGACTTCCTTGCCGACTTCCTTTTTCCTTCATCCATATATGAACATTATCTCCTACTCTTTTGATTCTTGTTTTACCCATTCTGAGATACTGATATTTTTTCAACACTAGTCATTATTTGTTCGATGAGACTCTTATCATCTACCGAGATTTCTTCTCCCAAAACACGAAAACAAATTTCTGCCACGTGAACATTTATTGTTGTCTATTTCAGGATAAGTCGTCCTGCTCCACTTACACTCAACGTAATACTGACTCCAATCTCGGCATGCAGCGAGCTATTATAATGCGATTGCATGCATTTTTTTGCATAACATTACGCCTATCTTCACTTGCTTGATCATCATCTGTGTATGTATTATTTTATGTACGTGTATAGGTGTGTGTACATATGTGCATGTGTATGTTCAAGCGTATGTACGTGTACATGAGGTAGAAAAAGGATAACAAAATTTACAATTCATTACAATTTAAAAGTTGAAAATGTCTATGAAATTTAACAATTTCTCGACGCCCGGACCTTTCTTTAGTAGCCAACTTATCACTTCAATAGACGGACTTTGCTTTGTCTCGGCGTCGAAACTTTATTATCTATAAAAATATATCATATAAATATTTGTTTACGAACTCCTAAATTCAACTCGAATGGCTAGCATTGAAATGCATATATGCAACATGACTTGCAATGAATTGCAATACAGAATGGTCAGCATTGTAACGCAATAGATATTATCCCAGTTCAAAGGTATGGCCGATATTGAGGCGGAAGTGCGGCAAGCTCCTCTGGCTGAATACATGGTCTTATCCAACTACCCCAAAAATCACCCCTTGTACGATGAAGAAATTGCGATGTGTAACATGACTTGCGATGAATTGCAATACAGATTGGCTAGCATTGGAATGCGATAGAAATTATGCAATTGAAATAGCACTCAGATACCTAAGGTATCAAACAAATAAATCTCATCAGCTCCAAACAAAAATTAAAGCAAAAGTCTACAGCTTCTTTGATGATACACTGAAACCACGCTTCAGTGACAACGTCACGCTCATCTACTCGGTCGCAGACACGTTGCTGCTTCAGTTCAAAGGTGTGGTTGACATTGAGGCGGAAGTGCGGCAAGCTCCTCTGGCTGAATACATGTACTTTTCCAACTACCCGAAAAAACTTCTCCCTTGTAGGATGAAACGAAGAAAGGACAGATGGGACTACTGAAAGCGAAACTGCCGACGACTACCCGAGTGAAATCATTTTCTTTCAACCAAAGTGTAACAGCATGTTGATCGAGTCCGACGCCAAAAAATCAGTTGCTAAGGGTGTCAATTACCAGACAAAATCCAAAATCAGATATGAACAATACAGAGACTTACATAACCAAAAAACATTCACACACATTGAGATCAAGCACAACATTCGCGCACGAGCATGCCAGCTTCAAACTGTACGTACTATTAAGCATTGCGTGAGTAAATTTGAACATAAACGATACTATATCGATGCGTGCACGACTCTTGTCTATGGGGTTCCAGACATTCCCAAAAAAATCCATTGACCCGTGGTTTCTACACTAAATATATACATATACAATAAAGTAACATCGATCAAGTTTGTAACAAATGGAATCTTTTAGAAATAAAATACCCATGTCAAACATTGTACCAGGATGTAAGAAGATATATAAAGAAAATAACACTAAAAATTTACAACTTGTAACTAATTTATACCTGAAATAATGTTCTACATGGCAGATACAAACGTAATATATCCCGATATTCCGATATTGAATAAAAATACCCAATACCTTGCATCGAAGATGTAAACTGTACAGAGAACATACAAAACTTAAAGACACTTACTAAAACGGACAAAATAAGAATGATAGAATAACCGACCTGAAATAGTGTGCTTCAAGGAAGATGTAAACCTAAAATATCCTAAAAATTCCTACAACTGTTCAATTTCCAAAGTACAATACAAATTCAGCATAAATCAACGGATCATTACTTAGTTTACATAACACAATATAATATCTTACAATACATCCATATCGTTCAGCTACTCTCGCTATTGGAAAACGGCGTCAATGGAACACCGATATATCTGGTTCAAAACTGAATAATGCGTTATGGAGTATACAGAATCTCGTAACGGAGCTGCTGCATCAATCCAAAATACAAACATCAACTCGCCAACTACCAGACTAATAAACCGTACTATTCCTATAGATATTATATCCATATGAAATAAATAGATGGAAAAACACAAAACGTCGCCCAAATTCAATATCAAGCATCCGACCGCTATGAAGGAGTCAATTATACTCTTGGGTGATTTTCCTTCTGAAAAATGCTTCAGTCACCTGTTAATTTTAGTATCATCTTCTGTGTTCGACATCTCAATGACAGAGAAAACGAAAGAAGTAGTTACTGCCAGAGTAAGTAAGACAGAGAGCAAGGGTACTGATAATACAGTTGCAGAAAATAACATTAAACTAAATGAATCCATGCCACGTTCAAATTGATCAACAGTGAACAACGTAAAAATGATACCAAGATTGAAAAATTCAGCATGAACGTGTCCGGAAAACCAACATTCCTGCAAGCTGGAACTGTGTGGAGTCTTAACCTTTAATACTGGATGTAAAATATTATATAATTGATAGATTTATTATCAATAAAAATTATCTTACAATTGTATGATATCAATACCCCCTCCCCCCCTGAACATTTAGAGGACTAACATTGAAAATGCATATATACAACATGACATGCAATGAAATTGCAATACAGTATGCCCAGCATTGAAATGCAAAACCTCAAGTAAATGAAAATTATAACCTATTAACAAACCTTATGAATTATCCGAAAGCTATCCTCCCGTCCGAATGAGTCACCTCCGTGCCTTCGTGCCGCTTACCTTTCACTACCCACCTCTGACTCCGGTTAACATGGTGTGCAAAAAGTCTCGTGGACTTTAGGTTAGTTATCAGAGCATTTTCTGGATCATTACATCTACTTACATTTTGCCCTCCAGTGAGGGTGGGTGAACCGTCCCGTAGTGTGAATATAATCCTAAATATGCCAGTAACAACGAAGTGTACAATATTTCTCTCCTATGGCAACATAAAAGTACTGCGAGAAGGATCAAAGAAGAACACATTTCGCAATCCGTTATCTGCAAACTTGCGTGGAGTGTCGCCGGCAGTGATGGTAAGAGATGATACTTAGGAGTTTCTGTCATTAGCGGATGCGATGTCCGAAACTTATGAAGCGAGAAGTACTATCTACCTGAAAGATTAGCAAGGGTGGTTAGGCTTCTCCACTATAAACAGGTATTTGCGCACGAATACGTGGGGCGATTTCCTAAATGCCTTGGATATGACGTCTAGAAGCGGGACTCTCCGCGTCCAAGCGAGAGATGAGGCATATTTGGGAACATTGTGAGCTTTAGTGAAGGAATGCGGTGTGGCCCCATTGATGAGCGAGCAGATCTAATGCCCCACCGATGAAGTAGTAGTAGTTGTTGCTTCGGTTTTCCACCGCAGTCCCAATGCGGAGTTAATGTAGACTCCCCCGTAGGGCAATTGAAGAATGGCAAAGTTGGTGCAGCGTAGATTACGAGTAGGTTCAACGCAGTATCAGAGTAGGTTCAATGCAGATTCCGACTGGGTTCAACGCAGATTCCAAGTAGGTTCAATGCAGATTCAGAGTAGGTTCAACGCAGATTCCGAGTAGGTTCAACGTAGGTTCTGAGTAGGTTTAACGTAGATACAGAGTAGGTCTGACGCAGAGACAGAGCAGGTTTAACGTAGAGACAGAGCAGGTTTAACGTAGAGACAGAGCAGGTTTAACGTAGATGCAGAGCAGGTTTAATGTAGATACAGAGTAGGTTTAACGTAGATACCGAGTAGGTTTAACGTAGATACAGAGTAGGTTTATCGTAGAAACGGAGTAGGTTTATCGTAGAAACGGAGTAGGTTTAACGTAGAAACAGAGTAGGTTTAACGTAGATACCAAGTAGGTTTAACGTAGATACCAAGTAGGTTTAACGTAGATACCGAGTAGGTTTAACGTAGATACCAAGTAGGTTTAACGTAGATACCGAGTATGTCTCAGCGCTAGTAATCATGTGGACTGTAATTAAATTTTCACTCAAACATTTCGAGGTGGGAGCGGGGTGGCAGAGGTTTCTCGGGTCCCAAAAGAGCCCGACGAATCTCGGAGGGTCCCCCAAGTCCCTCGAGCTCCCTGGGTCCCCTCGTCTCAGCTCATTTCGGCTTGTCTCGAATCATTTCGGCCAGTCTCGGCTCGTCGCGACCAACTAGACTCGCCTAAACATGTTTCAACTGATCTCGACGCACCTCGACCAGCCTCGACACAACCCTCGCCCTCAGCGCCAGCAATCCGCGGACTGTAATGGTTAATTGTTCTACTCCAGCCTTTCACATATATACGTTTTTCCGTGTATAGGTTTTACAGCGTAAGGAGGGGGAAACAGGGGTCCTAGGGTTAAGAGGGCCTGTACGAAAACCAAAACTGTACGAAAATTAGGCCGCTTCTGCTTACCGGCGTAGTGTAGGAACGTCAAAAGGGTGGACTGGTTGATGGACTGCGCCTTCGTGGCGCGTAGTCACGCTTGGAAACGAGCTCAGACGCTTTGGTGTTGGCGTTGTGTGGACCGCTTGTGCGTGTTAACCAGGGTGTCCGCCAGCAATCTATTAAATCCGATTGAGAGCATAGTTTTAAAAATTGAATGCAAGAAAACGCGAGAAGGGTCGTGATGTTAGAGGCACCTCTCTACCTTAGACGCGCTGGGACACGTCGAGGGCGATTGAGATTTCGCTGAAGGACGCGACGACCGTGGGCCACCACAGTGCGTTGGGGAACACGAGAAAGCCGCTGTAGCGGTACGTCTCGAGTTTGTGGAGCACTTGGGGCATCAGGTTGTCTGGAAGGAACAGGTATATTTCCCTCCACTGATTCCAGTCGCATTGGAGAGAATCCACTAAAGCCGCTCGCAGGTGAGGAAACTGAGCTGCAAATAGTGGGAGCTTGTGGTTCCGCGGATGCGAGCAAAAGGTTGACTTGCATGGTCCCGCACAGGGTAGAGAGGCGAGAAAAGCATTTAGGCTTCAACACCCACTCCGTTTCTACCGGAAGAAAGCGTGAGAGCTGATCGGCGCAAACGTTTTGCGAGCCGGGAAGGTAGGTCGCGAGGAGAGAGAGGTGGCGGCGCTGGAGGATCTGCACGAGTTGTGTTCCGAACTTCTGCAACGCCGGGGCCTGGCTGGAGCCCAAGTGGGTCACCATGGCCACTGCCGCATTGTTGTCTGACAACACCTGGACTGTGGTGTAGTGCCAATGAGTTCGTGCACTTAGCGCGTGTATGATGACGAGCGGTTCCTTGAGATTGCGTTACAAGGGAGACCAGCGGCGATATGACTGCTGGTCGTTGCAGCATACGGCACCCCACGCTTCGTCTTTTGCATCATTCCACAGAAGGTGCTTCGGTGGAGGTATTACGAAAGGGACGGAGGATTGAAGGAAGGTCTCGCTGCGCCAGTGCTGAGCTGCACGGCGGTAGAGATTGTGGAGACGGCAGGGCTTGCGGGAAGGAAGGAAAGGAAGCGTGCCGCGAGCACCACCTCGTTGAAGTAGTGGCGAGCATGGCGTAGGTAAGGTGTGAGGAAATTTGTTATGCCGAAGAAACGCTGATGCTGTTGGAGCGAGAAGGGTTCCGCGATGTGTCGTAAGGACCTGGCTTCCCCGTTGAGTGTGACTCGCTAGGAGTCGATCTGCTGGGTGGGTTCCAAGATAGATTTCTCCCGGTGGACTCTGAATCCTAGCTTGAGGAGAAGGTTACAGGCCGTCTGGGTGTTGCGCCGGCAGTGCAGTGCTTTTGGTGCCAAGAGGAGTCAGTCTTCGATGTAGAAGGCCGCATCTATCCCTTGCTGGTGGAGTAAGCGATGGGGTAGCTTCACGAGCGTTGTAAGGATTTTTGGTCCCAGGTTGAGGCCGAATGGGAGGATCACAAAGAAGTATAGTTGACCTCTTAGTTTGAAGGCCAGAAACTCTTGGAACCTGGGATGAATCGGGATGTGCGGGAAGGCGTCCTTGATATCCATTTTGGTGAACCAAAGGGGGGGGGGGGCTTCAGCACTGCCCGTATGCGCTGCGGGTGGGACATGCGGAATGAGGATACCGGGATGTATTTTTTAGTTTGGAGAGGTTGATCACCAGGCAATCTCCTCCCGAGGTCTTAGGGACTGCAAAGATGCGAAATACGAAAGTCGGTTGTCTGGGCACCGCCTTGACTATGTCTCTGCGCAGAAAATCCTATACGAGGCGTTCTAGAACGTCCTCGCGTTGTTGGTGGGAGACTGTGTAATTGAGTTAAGGGGGTTGAGGGGGTCGTGGCGTCCATTTCCAGGTGAGGCCTATGGAAAGAATGGGTTTGACCAAGGGTGTGGTCTGGGTCCAGCGTGCGAGGCGGTTCCTAAGGATCGCCGGCAGAACGTCAGAATTTGCGGAAGGGGGGGCGGTCTCGCTGTTTATGGTTACCTGTCGGCTGCGAGCGAGAGGGGAGGGTCGTTTGTGTGCCGAGGTTCCAAGACCTCTTTCGTGACCTCCCTTCCTTGGAATATACTGGGTGAGTCCCCAGGCCCCCCAAGGCCGAAGGGGAATGGGGCCTGGAGCTTGTATGAGGGGCACCGGAGTCCACTCGCCTCCCCTGGGGTTGCCTATCGTCGTGGTGGAACGTAGTGCACGCCGTGGGCGGTGCAGGTCGGCCACGAAAGGAGCTTCTTGCCATCCCGCCTAGGTCATGGAGGAAATGCTGTGCGACATCTTTCTGGTGTTGTGGGGGTCTCCGAGTCACCAATGGTGAGTGGGCAACGAAACCTGAAGTGGAGGGGCCCATAAAGTAGTAGTAGTAGTTTCTTCTGTTTTCCACCGTATCTTCAATGTGTAGTCACTGAGTGCTCCCCCATGGGGCACGATGATCCGTTAATTCTGCTTAGCTTCGTGCATGAAGCTAAGTTAAAGCTCACAATTGATACGCAGGGAGGACAGAGAGTTCAAGATCAAAGATGATTAAAACTTCACACTGCTTCATATAGTCCGGTGTGTTTTCCGGAAGCGATCTTTTTTTTTTGGTGTTCTGTTTCTGTAAGCAGGCGTTGTAGGTTGCAGGGGGGGCTCAAGAAGGCTCGTCGGGCTGCTGCGAGTGCATCACAATCCATAAGTAAGTGTTTCACACTGATTGCCAATTGGTGGCAGCAGGAGCATGGTAGTGCGTCCGTTCCCATGTCTACGTCCATTAGGTGAATGTGGGTTATCTGCGTGTGTCCCTTGCATAGACTGTTAATGATCACTGGATCTCCCGTATTAAAATACTTGGCATCCCTCTCTCCCACGGATGATTCAACTGCAAGCATTTTTTGTCCACTCTGTTGCCAAGAGTCGTTCCACCGTGATGTTATACGTGAGTTGATGACTAGGAACCAGTCTCGGTAACGTATGGAGATGAATTGTTCCTGCTAGGTAGACACCAGTTTCGCGCGGGAATCTGCGCGCTAGTTTCCTCTTATTCCCATGCGTCCAGGTATCCAGCAGAACTCGACCGCATGGCCCGTCTCGAAAATCGTGAATAGGTCATGTTGCATTTTTCTAAGGGCAGGGTGATCAAAGTGCAGAGTTTTCAGCTGGGTGAGAACACTCAGACTGTCTGAAAATATAACCTGTTTGGGGTGACGGTCGCTTTTTGTAATGGAGATCGCCAATTCGAGTGCGTGCTGCTCTGCAGAGAATACAGCGGCCTCTTGAGGTAGGGTGGCCAAACGGGAGATCCCTTCGCCTACTGCGGCAGCTCCCACTTCGTCCGATGTTTTGGAGCCGTCAGTGTATCTATGGCGGTGCTCAGAGTACTGTTAATCAAGTAGTCGCGAGAATTCTCGGCGGTACGTGTTGGTTGGGGTTGTTGCTTTGGAGTAAGTTTGCAAATCTAGGTTGACAAGTGGTGGGCAGATCATCCACGTTGGTGAGTTGATTTGAAGAATTCGATAGGAGAATGAAGGGTTGATTGCTTTGCAACTGATGTTCAGCGAGGTCAGTAAGTGGTCCACACGTAGAGAAAAGGGTGAGCATATTTTCTTCTTAGCCGCAATGAGGCGTTCATCGAGAATATTGGTGACATCACCGAGTTCTGGGCTATTGATGGAGCTCCTTGTCTTGAAAAAGTACTGTAGTGAGAGTTTGTCTCTCCGGAGCGGAATAGGAAGCTTGTTAGCGAGCACGTTCAGGGATTCTATGGGTGTGGAACGGAACGCACAGGTTGTGATACGCAGAGCGTTATTTACGATGATGGAGAGAGGTTCAAGTGTGGTTTCGGCTGCTGAGCCGTAAACTATTGCTCCATAGTCAATGCGTGAGCGTATTATTGTTCTGAATAACGTCATGCCGGTGTCCATATCGGCTCCGAATTTCAAGAATGGTAACGAGAGGATAAGTATGGTTGCCTTTCTGCAGCGAGTTTCCAGGGCTGTAATATGAGGTCGCCATGTAAGTTTAGGGTCCCACACAAGACCGAGGAATTTTATTGATTCCTCGTATACTAGCGGAATGCTGTTCATCATTAGGGGTGGTTTTAGATGTAAGCCGGGCACAAGAGTAAAGTGCTTGCTTTTCGTTTTGGAGGGCGAGAATCGGGATCCGTTCAAGGAGGCCCAGTTCCCGACTAGGCATTACTGGAGTTCCTGTTGAATTGTGAAGAGGCTAGGGTGCCTGTAAGTAGCTAGTACAACGTCAAAATGGCCCTGGAAATAGGGACGTCAAAACGGACCTGGGAATAGGGACACCATAACGGCCCTGGAAATAGGGACACCATAACGGCCCTGGAAATAGGGACACCAAGACGGCCCAGGATGGTGGGTAGGGGGAGGGGAGTCAGGCGCGCGAGGTAGGGGCTACAAAAACAGCCCTGGAGATAGGGACTACATATATGCTTTGTGAAGGAATTAGATATAGGATGACTAGATCATTGAACCTATTATCGAATGTAATTGTTATGAAGTATGTTATTTCTTAATGTGTCTGACTCAAGCGCTGTATATCTCGGACATTGTAGTTTTATGTTAAGACAAATTGATCTTGTGGTCAAGTTAGTTACTGATGGTACATAGAGATACCAAGAACGCAAGTTTTTGTGAGTCAGCCGATGTATTTGTTAGGATGTATGTTATTTGTTAGTGTGTTTGACTTAGTCGCTGTATATCTCGGACATTATAGTTATATATTAAGACAATTACTCTTGTGATCAAGTGAGTTACTGATGGTACATAAAGACTGCCCAGGATGCATGTTTTTTGTGAATCGCCCGATGTATTTTTTTTAGGATGTACGTTATTTGTTAGTGTGTCTGACTTAGTCGCTGTATATCTCGGACGTTGTATTTATATAATAAGACAATTACTCTTGTGTTCAAGTGAGTTACTGATTGCACATAGAGACTGCCCGGGACGGGTGGGGATGAGGGGAGGGGTTGACCGGAGTCAGGCGGTGTCCAAAACGCAAGTAGAAGCGATTGCTATAGTGCAACCGCAAGTGGTAATTAGCTATGACAATTAGCGATTTTATCTCTGGATGTGCGGTCACACAAAGATAAGTTTTTTCCATACGGGAATATTTCAGTTTCCTTACGGTATCTGGTTGCTTTCATTTACGATTGCTTACGTATGGATTATATAGATGTACGTTAATCGGTCTTGTCAACGCTATATATGATTGTTTTGGAATATTTCGAACGGTACGAGGGCATGATATATATATGTATA
>SDVV010000497.1:0-31419 GCA_016164225.1 Gammarus roeselii | reverse complement strand
TCATTTTATTCTACACGTCTCTAGAAGTAAATTTTATCAAGTGGGTTCCAATGGACCCTGATGGAGTAGCGAGGTCACGAAAAACTTGGTGCCTTCTGTCCAGGCCCCAACAGAAATGCCCGGTTGGAAAATTTGCCATTTTCCCGGTCAGGCTGCACTCCAGGAAGTCACTTCTTCCGGACCCAAGAAAATAATTGAAAACAATAACTCCAATGAAGCAAACAATCACTAATTGAAAAGAGTTGACTCAATATGGATGAACTCGACAGGCATTATCGTTAACACGTTAACCTAGTTTGCCAACGGTACTTAACTAATGTCAAAGAGTGAACTGTAAGCAAGATTGCTCAACTATGATATGTGACCTTAATTAACTAGTGGACTCATTTGATGAGTAACAAAAGAACTTCAATGTTGACAAATGCACCGTTATGCACATTGAAACGTCTTGTAGAAATTCTGACTTCGTGATGGCATACTAGCATACGACGGAAGTGGACCGACATGGTGATGCTGGAATATTAATCACCAACGAACTCAAGGGGAGGAACAAAGTGGAAAAGCCCTTTTTTTTACATCCAGACATTTTCGTTTTGAGTTGAGGGACATCATGCTTTCGCTGCAAGCTTCACTCGTCATGACCATCATAGATTTCAAAGCCCAGTTTAGGTCCCCTCATATAGAAGATGATATTTACAAGATGAAACGAGTTTATCACCGAGAAACAAATGATTCCGGTACCTAGAAATAACGACATACCAGCAATGACTAGGCGAACTTAAACTGATATATCTTGAAAGAACTCCCTTAGAGGTCAGCTAATAGAAATGATCAAATACATATATCAATTTACTGTATTTTGTTCCGAAGACCTGTATGACAGAGATTATAACTCGAGAAAGATAAATAACGGGCAAAAACTTCAACAAAAATGATTGAAATCATCGGTAGTTGATTTTTTTTCCAATCAAGTAGTCAACAATTTGGAACCGCTTACCACGCTTAATGTCGTCAACACCTTCAAAACCTGCCTCGACGAACACTGCGAGACAAATCGAACCACTTACGAAGAGATAAAATGGAGGAAAGGCTATTGCCGTCGAAACTAGTAAAATCCTCCGTTGGTGCGTTCGGCGGCCTGCAGCCCCACGAGCTATGGGCACCACATCTAGGCTGGGCTAATTGTGCTACATATCTAATTTTGAAGTATTGCTAGGATAGAATCTTCAGTTCGTCCCAGCCCTCCCACGATACTATGCTATCCAATACTGTACTTTTGATAACATAAATTTGCCCTATCTGGGGTAAATATTACATTTTCACACGCCCGGCCAACCCACCAATAACTTGTGTCAGGGCGAGGGCGGCTGTATATAATCGAAGATAAATATCGTAGGAAAATAAAGATGGCCGAGTGAGCTATCTCTCATGTATTATATGGCGCTAGGGCTCGTTATTACTGACATAACGACCCCTTGAGGCGTGGAAGTGAGAAATGACGCCCATCGTAAATATATCTTATTTACTTATATTTCAGATTCCCCACGTAGTTGTGGGATCGATTATTAGACATTCAAAGTCGTTATTTCATAGCAGCTCATTTCATCTTGATTTTTGTATACGTAATTTTCAAATCAAATCATGATTGTCAACGTTATTTTTATATGGTTTTGATAATGTAGGTCAACGTTATTTATGATAGTCAACGTTATTTTTATACGGGTTTGATATTGAAGGTCAACGTAATTCATGATAGTCAACGTTATTTTTTGGATGATTTTGAAATTGATTGTCAGCGCTATTTATGATAGTCAACGTTATTTCATAATAATTAACGTTATTGTCGGATGGTTTTGATATTGAAAGTTTCCGAAGGAACTTGTTAACGTTGAAGAAAATCTTTCAATGAATGTAACCTAACACCGGATTTCAATTTATGTTACCAGCAGCGAAATATAATTCAATTGAAACCGAAACCTTCGATACTTTAACCTCTTACCTGGTATGAATAAGTTCAGCGTTGATAATAGAATTTATAATACAATCGTCATTATCCAGCGAACATCAATCTGAATCACAGCAAGAAGTTAACAATCAACTTGATCACGATGCAGGCAGCAAATAATAACAACAACTGTTCGATAAAACTATTCACTCAAAATAATCGATACCCTGATATGGATTAACAGAAGGAATACCATGTTATCCAACGACTCAACAATATCCGCAGCTTATGGACAGTTCTTTGGGCATATGAGCTGGTGGTGTATTTTCCTGTAGATGTTATTCATCGCTACGCTTGATTAATGTACGATTCTTCAAGGTATCTGACATCGCTTAACCAATTCATAGTAAACGACGTTAAAAGATTATAAACTGGTTTATATATATGGAATAAACTGAAATGACTCAATTGGCCTACGTATGAATGAGATCTTTGCAAGAGCTTATGATTCACAGGACACTAGCTAAATAAATATTAAATAAACCTAATAAATTATATAGAAAACTATGTCCCCCACTTTGGCAAAGTGGTGTATTTATGCTTTAAATTATGATTAATTTTATAATACTAATGACATGTTCAACTATTAACACAACCTATAAATTTGAATAAGTGTTCTCACTAGTTCCGCTCCCATCATATTCCTGACAAAGGGTGTTTTGATCCTGTTTCTACGAGTTCCTCAAATACCGATGGAGGATGCAACAAATACGAAGATTTTCTTTAAGAGGGAGGGGGTTGAAATGTTTGCAAGAATAGGCCTTATTTAAGAGAGCATCAGTTGAGTCCCGAGGTAAATAAGGTGGGCTTGATGGGCCATCGAGCAGGGGAGGGGAAAACACTGTAGCCAAACAGCCGCTGATAAAAGACACCCAATTACCGGCCAAGGTGATATTGGGATCCCGCATTACCCGCACAGGCGAAAAGACACGAAATGTTTGGGCTCGGAAGGGAAATTGTTCGGGTAACATCAGATTAAAGACATGTCAGAGGGTTTATGAACCTAATCTCATCAGTTATTCAGACAAGTTACCTAATGTCAGACAAAAAAAGTTTATCTATGCCAAATATATGTTTCTGAAACTTTAGTTTCAAGTGTTTAAAAGTGTTTACAAGTGTAGTAAAACAACAATAGGCCCATTGGCCCAAACTAGGTTGCCTTTTGATAGCAAGATAGCAAGTTCTGAAGTAGAACGTCTAAGAGAGTTTCATGTGCCATTTCTGTTGTTATAACATGAAGAAAGGGAACGGCTTAGCTGCTGATCAGCCATTTATGTAGAACTTATCGAGCCGAGACCTAAACGTTTCGATTGTATTGCTGTTTACAACCTTCGCTGGAAGTTTGTCCTATTCTTCGACAACTCTATACGTGAAGAAATTGCGCGTGCTGTCGAGTGAGGAACGTTTCTTAACGATTTTGTATCCATTGTTCCTAGTCACTCCGTTCGTATCAAGAGTGAAAAGGCTCGCTCGGTCGACGTTTTCCTTACCCTTCATAATCTTTCGCACTTCGATCATGTCGCCTCTAACTCGACGTTTCTCTAGCGAATGAAGATTGAGTTCACGTAGCCTGTCTTCATATGATTTATTCCGCAGCGAAAAGATGAGTTTGGTAGCTCTGCGTTGAACCTTCTCTTATTTAATAATGTCTTTTCTACGATACGAAGACCACCAAAATTGAATGGAATACTCGAGATGCGGTCTAACGAATGCATTGTATAACTTCACCATACTATCTTTGCTACTTTCTAAGTCGTTACTAATGATGACACCTAAATCTCTCTCTTCGGTGACAGGAATGAGTTTCTTTCCGGATATTGAATATTCGTGTTTGAGGATATGAGGACCTATGTGCATAACTTTACATTTGTCTACATTAAATTTCATTTGCCACTTTTCTGACCAATCAACAATTTTGTTCAAGTCTAGTTGTGTCTGCTGACAATCTAGTTCAGTTTGTACTCTTCCTCCTATTTTAGTGTCGTCTGCAAACTTGCTAATGTTTGAGAGTACGTTTCTATCGAGATCGAGAACTGGACCTAACACGGATCCTTGAGACACGCCGCTTGTGACATTACCCAGGGGAAGAAGATGCGTTAAGTACAACTCGCTGCTGTCTGTCAGTAAGCCAGCATTTTATCTAGTTGTTAAGCTCGCTTCGAATACCAATGCTGAGCAATTTACTAACTAGGTGTTTGTAAGGGGGATTTTATCAAATGCCTTTTGAAATTCAAGGTAAATGAAATCGATTGGAGATTTTGTGTCGTGAATTCCTATTTAATTCATGAAAAAATTGCAGGTTCTTAGGACAGGAATGGTTGTGTCTAAACCCATGCTGAGAGTCGCCAATCAGTCTGTTTGATTCTAAAAATTCTGTAATTTTATCCGTTATCAAACTTTCTATCAATTTGCCAATGACTGAGGTCAGACTAATTAGACGATAATTGCCGGGACCCTTTTTATCCCTTTTTTTCAAATCGAGGTAACAATAGCTTCTTTCCATTTAGAGGAGCAGGTGCCATTTGTGAGAGATTGGGTGAAAATGTTTGATAAATGTTCGGCGATTTCGTTTCTAGTCTCTTTCAGAATTCTGGGATGAACTTGGTCTGGACCTGGAGACTTTGTGACTTTCATTTTATCTAGATATTTAATAACTTCGGCGGGTGAAAAGTTCACTGTGCTGAGGGCTTCAATTCGTCTCTTCGCAATGATATCCTCGGGATTAAGATTATCCTGATTCTCCGACGTAAAAACAGAACAAAAGTATTTATTAAGTAGGACACCCCTTATGGTGTCGCCCATTTCTAGCTCACCAACATCGTTCTTGAATGGACCAATTACAGATCTTGATTTTTTTTACTCGAAATATAACTAAAAAATTGTTTCGGACTAGTTTTGGCATTGACGGCAATTTCATTTTCATAATCCTACTTCATACGTTTCTGGACCCTCTTTAGATCTCTTCTGTTGAGTTTGTATTAATTTTTTGCTGTGTCATCATGTGGATGTTTCTGTTTTATCGAGTGCTTTGCTTTCTTTCGTGACTGAAGACGCTGCAATTTTCTTTTCAGTACTTAGGCTGATTAGCTGCTGTTTGCCTGTTTTTGCGCGGGATATGTTCATATTCGATAATTTTAAGTGCAGTCAAAAAATTGTTTTAGCGATTGATTAACATCTTTGCCCGAGGGTTATATCTGCTGACGCCATTGACTCTCTTAAGTCATCAAAATTGGCTAATCTAAAATTACGGACTTTTTTGCAGTTTGTGACGTTTTCAACTCGAGATCTAACAAAAACCTTGTAGAGTTGTGGTCGCTGGTTCCCAGTATATCGCCCACTTCGACGTTCGTAACACGAGAGTCGCTTGCACAAAATAGGAGCAAGAATATTGCTACCTCTTGTAGGTTTCTTCACCATCTGGGTCATGAACTTACCGTCTGCAAAATCAATCAGACGTTGGCCAGGGGCAGTGCATTCGTTAATTTCCCGTTACAACACACCGATGAGGGTGTTGTAAATATCGATGTCATCTGCAACCTTGTTTTTTGACATTTTATATGTTTATCAACTACTTGGATTGATACTATGTCGTGTCTGCTGTTAGGAATAGTGACTCCTAATATTTGCAGTTTTTTTTTCACAAGAAACAGCACTCATCTGCCCTCTCGGCCTTGTCTATCTATATGAAATAGTGAGTAGCCGGGGAGAGTAAATTCACCTGAATAATGCCTGGTGCTCAATTTCATCCACGATTCTGTGATCGCTATTATGTCGACACATTCATTGCAAGGATACCTAGTTCGTCAATTTTGTCTTTGTTAAGATAATTAGCGACGTTTCAACTGCCATACTACAGCGGTTTATTATGGTAAAAAATTATTATAGAACTGTACTTACAACCTCAATGCGGGATGAACCTTGTTATCAATCTGCAGATTATTTGGCCGATAAAGAAGACGACTCAATGAAAAAAAAACATGATCAGCGATCAGCGCAATAAAATACCCGACAGGGAATGACACCAATGCTGAGTTCAACAATATACCTTAATTTTATTTTTATATTTAATATATGCGTAAATTTTACTATTATGTCAGCATTCGCGCTTCACCATCAGCAAATAATAATTCATTTTCAAGCTCCCACCAATGATGACCATCATAAGCTGAACAACATACTTATGGTTCGACTTTAGGTGAAACTAATTATAATAGAAGTATTTTGTGAATGAAAATTGATCTTTAGTAGCAAGTACATTCGCGAAGTCGTTGTTATTTTCAATTACTAAGTAGCAAGTGCACTCACGAGGGTGCATTTTTTTCAATTGTTAGGTAGAAAGTAAACTCGCGAGAGTGATTATATTTCAATTAATAGATGACAAGAGCAGTCGCGAGGGTACCGTTATTTTTCAATCACTAAGTAGCAGGTACAATCGCGAGGTGCTGATATTCTTCAATAACCAAAACGCTGCTCTAACATTTCTAACTGCGATACAAACAACGTACACATCATTCGCTTCGTTGATTCGTATCATTCAAATAAATCACAATTTGAAGTTAACACTTGATGAGCTTTTGTTACTTATATTTACTCTTGCACTTTTATTCAATAATGGCATACCACGGTATCAGATTAGCCTATTGAAGAAATAATATAACGGTCACTTTTTCATAAACAGGTGTAATACAAAAAATAGTGACTATAAGTTCAACTTTAATGAACAATACCCATCAAAGTCCCATCCATCAAATTTTCATTTCCATGTATTTGGCCTCATGTTTCGCCGTAGTGAGTACACCAGCTCTCTCTCTCCCAGGTCACCAAACTCAAGCGTTTTCTGTCCGACAAAACTATTATCATTTTTAACGCATATTCTATAAGCCCACTCTCTAACGTCATGCCCTCCCCCTTCCTCATCCCAGTTCCTCGTCCAATGCATCCCCAGGGTCTGCCTTGACCATTCGCCCCTCAATAATTAAAATAATCTTCTCTGCCGCACAGCGTTACACATGCAATTATGAACTCCTGTTGAACTGTACCCATTTTACAAGCCCGGCCAAGCAAGACCCAGCCGAGTTGACAGGGAAAATACAAATACCTACGCAGGTTATCAAGAACAACAAAAAATTAACTCATTTTACCGTTCACTGTTTCAAGAGAGTTTTCTATGTGGTTTGTGATAGCAGCTATGTGGTTTTGTGATAGCAGCTATGCGGTTTTGTTATAGCAGCTATGTGGTTTTGTGATAGCAGCTATATGGCTTTGTGATAGCAGCTATGCGGTTTTGTGATGCAGCCAAGCGGCTTCGTGATTGCAGCTACGTGGTTTTGTAATAGCAGCTTCGTGGTTTTGTGACACGATAGCAGCTACGCGGTTTTGTGACATTCTAACAAAAATTCGGAATAAGTAAGTTTGAACTGTGGATTCTATTGAATGATTATTAACAGCTAGTGTGGATTATATTGAATCATTATTAACAGCTAGTGTGGATTATATTGAATCATTATTAACAGCATGTTTGGATTATATTAAATCAATATTAACAGATAGTGTGGATTATATTGAATCATTATTAACAGCCAGTGTGGATTATATTGAATCATTATTAACAGCTAGTGTGGATTATATTGAATCATTATTAACAGCCAGTGTGGATTATATTGAATCATTATTAACAGCTAGTGTGAATTATATTGAATCATTATTAACAGGTAGTGTGGATTATATTGAATAATTATTAACAGCTAGTGTGAATTATATTGAATCAGTATTAACAGCTAGTGTGGATAATATTGAATGTTAATAACAGCTAGTGGGGATTCCATTGTAAGATTATTGACAGCTAGTTTGCAATCCAGTTATCCTGATAGTTACAAATCACAATGACACTTGCTGCTATGACTATCAGTCTTTCATTGTTACCACAAACATGGAACCCAATTACCTTCTCTGACCACCATAAAATAACTGTACCATTAACATCAAATAAGAGAAGAAACAGGTATTCAAAATAGCTTGTCGTACAAAAAGAAATTACACCGCGGATAATTTCAGAGCACAGCAAGTGGCAAACGTCGAGATGATAAAACCGATACATAGCGCAGATAAAATCCCAGAGCAAGCCCAAATACTCACTGTTTATCTTCTCACATGTCTAAACGCTGCGGGTCCAACGGAAACAAAAACTTTGATAAACATGCCGGTGAAATGGATTACAGAAAACACAAACACAGAGCAAAACGAAACATCACTTGGTTAGAACTATTTCGAATTCGAAATAGAAGAGTTAAACGAGGAATCAGAAGCGCTAAAATTAGATACCTCATGAAGAACTAGAACAGTGCAGAAACAATCAAAAGGAAACGTGGAATGTACTGAAAATAAATGTTCCCTACACAAAAAGATCACCTCGCCTGCTTATCCGAATCATCAGGCAACTTCGGAGAAGTTCAACAACTACTTCGCTGGAGTTGGGAAACAGGTTTCTGAAGAGGTAACCTAGGAATCTTATCAAGAATTACAAAACGACGCATCAGATACATGAAGTCAAAAAGCGTTTGATGGAGACAGTGACCAAGAAGCAAACGTCAAATGGAAACCAAAGCAAGAATCGCAACACGAAGTGAAACGAGCTGTATTTGCCTTGAAGAACACAAATTCCACAGGAATAGACGGCTTATCCCTACAATTTCTGAAAGATAGCCTAATAGTTACCTTTCCCTATATCAGCACAGTTATTAACACCAATAAAGCAGTAAAACTTTTCGGAGCAATTCATAAATCTGGGGACAAGAATGAACTATCCAACTTTTGAAAAAATCCGTCTTCTTCCTGTCCTTTCCAAAATTCTAGATAAGGCAATATCTATCCAATTAATTGATTTCCTTGAATCGACCGAGCTGTTCAATGACTGCCAATGTGCTTATCGGCAAAAATTGTCAACTGAAGACGCATTTCTGAGCATCACTGAAGATCTGAATAAAAACTTTGATGACGGGCAGATATCTCTGCTGGTATTGCTGGACTTATCGAAAGCATTCGATAGTGTGCGTCATAAAATTCTTTTCGACAAGCTCCATAACATAGAAATATATCCTACTTGATTTGAAAGTTATCTAATGAATTGGCGACAATCAGTCAAACTTGATAATGCAACTATGTCAAATCCGACCACAGTTGACTTGGGGTCCCTCAAGGTTCGATACTTGGCCCTTTGTTGTTCCTGGTTTTTGTAAATGGCATCGACTGTAAATTACCAAAATATCAAGCAAAAATGGTAATGTATGCCGATGATGTTCAAATATTGCTTACCCGAAAACCGTCAGATCTGAATGTGCTGAAGGACGACGCTGAGACAGCCGTAAGCAATCCGAAATCTTGGTATGATAAAAATGGACTCAAGCTCAACTCTGACAGAACAAAATGCATCTTGTTCGGCTCGAACTCATAAACAAAAGCAGTTCCAATGAATTTCTCAATCAGGATAGGTAAATCAGACATACTACCTGTTGAAGATAAAGTTATAAGTCTGGAAGTATGGTTAGATCCTGATCTTTCCTTCAAACACCACATAACTACTCTGTGTTCCGAGTTGAATGGAACACTTTTGTTCCTAAAGTCCACAAAAAAATTGAACTTCAAATCAAGATTACTGATTGTCCACGCTTTAGTATTTTCTCACATCAAATACAGTCTTTCAATTTGGAAAAATGCACCAAAACTCAATGAGAGAAAGTGCCACGTTATATAAGCTTTGCGGCAAAAATAACATGCGATGCTAACCATAGAAAACGAGTTCACGAAAGTCCTCTCCTCGAGAAATGGCAGTGGCTTAATATCGACAACAAGCTGGTACTCCATGAGTCGATCAGAATTCATAAAGATCGGTATGAAAACATCCACCCGACAGTCAAATTCACATATATTCTCTAGGTGAAAAGGAGAATAGATTCACAAGAAATAATGATACTCTGCACGTTGAACACAGGAAAGCAGAAACTGCCTGTAAAGCTTTTTCGATCACAGGACTAAAAACGTGGAACAACCATCCCAACAAGCCTCAAGAATCTTAAATCAAACACGTCCTTCAAGAGTAGGCTTAATGAACATCTATTATCCGATCAATTTAAAACCGTAACTCTGCCTACAGATATAAGATAAATACAAAATACCAATTAGTAGAAAATACATTCTGTTCATGAAAATGTTCGCAAATACCACCACCACAACATTTAATACTAAACCACCATCTGATTGTCAATCATTAATCATTTCCTAGCGGTCATGAAGTTTGTATATTGTATATTCAGTGTTGGGTATGTATTTTATGTGTAATTTTTTTTTGTATAACTTATGTCGCCTATTCACCCATTCATTATTCATACAATGTTTTAGAACCATTTTTACAATATATTAGCGCATTTTCGATTCCCCAACCCCATGTTGTGTACATATTTTCTTTCTGTCATCGTACAATAATGTAGACTTCTCATTACAATATGTTAGCACATTTCGATGTCCAATCCCCACGTTCTCGGGACTCTAACCACATGCATGCGTGATTTGCCACACCGTGTACTTGTTATTTTCCACACTCATGTATTTTGTTATTTATCCACCCCATGTATTTGTTGTTTTTGAACCCCGCGTGTCAGTGGCTTTCCCCACGCTATGTAGTCTTGATTATTTTGTCATAATAGACATTTTCTGTATGTTCACTGATGATACTATTGCAAATAATGTTTCGTTCCATGTAATCGAAACCGGTAATTCAAATAGCGTAGGTGAGAATGAAGTTTCATGCCTAATGTTTATGAATTTAATAAATTTTTAAAATTGAATACCCATTCGCTAGACGATGGAAATAAATGATTTAATAATAATGAAAATAATGGCATTGCTCTCTAAACATATCTCAAACTTTCAGCGTTTACCTTATTGGAATAGTGATATAAAATCAGTAGGACGTGTGAAGGACACACATACAACTTAACAGGGTTATCAATAATGCAATTACTTGCATTGAAAATGTACGCATCAAAGTTGTGTCAACCTTTTTACCATCAAAGCCATTATTTCGTTTCAGATTTTTCTTTACAAAATTAAAAACCATTAAATTTGTTTTAATGCGACACCTTGAATTATTTCTGTCATGTACACTTACTGGTGCGTTCGGAGTGCGACTCGTGATCTATTGTATTTATTTTGTTTGTTTCTGACAAAATTCACTCCGTCCAGATAACGACACTGAGTCTGGGTACTTTTCCAGATACTCTGCCCAATATTCAGGAACCGCAAATGGAAAGAGTAGCTGAAAGAAGTCCGTAGATTAGATACTGACCTTTGCTCCGGACGGATATTAAGCGTACGTCCCCAGACAGATTATCACAGGGAGTTAATCAATTGTAATTAAGGGAATTGGCGGATTACAGGCGATTAACAGTGGCTGTGATCACGGGTGTGTGTCTGTTTGTAAGTATAGGCAATCATGGGTGAATCCACACCTATAACTCAATAGTGGAAAGAGTAACATCAATCGTCGATGTTAGTATGTTCAATTTAACCAATAAACACGTTTCTGGAATGTTACCCACGATCACCTCTGATCGGCGATCTGTAATAACAAATTTCCTAATGAAACTATTATATTAGTGAATAAGGCTGAGTAAATCATTGTAACCATCACATTCAAACACTTAAAGGTTATAATCGTTCCATGCTATTGCCTGTTACGCATACTTGAATAAAAATCAACACTATTCCATAATTCACAGCCTCAAAATACGACCTTGTCAAATTTTTCATCATTTACAACATGATTGAATCATTGTGAGTTTCGTGAATCTGTTTCTGTACGAGATATTTTGTGTCAGAATTCAATACGTCGACAAACTAATCGGAAACTTTTCACACCAACTGTAAATAGTAGGAAATATTTACATAACAAGTAACCAAAGTTTTGAGTCTGGAATCAAGCCCAGTTAAAGACTCCAATCAGGGGTCTTATGCGATTGGTGGTCACCATCTGTGACCTGTAATGCCTGCTGAGGCAGCGTTAGTGGTGACCTTTCTACGCTACCTTAGCACCCGACTTACAACGATAGGTTTATTTACATTGATAGTAAAATCATTGCTCCTCTCCCTCATTATAGACGGCGGCTCAGTTAACATCGGCCGTGATCGCCGATAATCCGTCCATGATCTCACTAAGAATATGCTCACGCATTAATGGCGGCGATTTAGCTAACATCGTTCGTGATCGCCGATAATCAGTATCTCACTAAGTGTGCGCAAAGTATCCGTTGCCTAATTACAATTTTGTTCGAAAACGTAGAAATTATTGGTGGCTAGATAATTTGGAATCGACTATTATTGAAGATTATAAGCGAGAAAGTCGGGCATTAGTTCACCTGTAAATAATCGAATAATCCTTCATCTTCGCCGGAGTTCTTTCATAATTATCATGCACAACCACCTATCATCGCCAGTGCCTCCACCTATAATTGCCTGCACCACCACCTATCATAGGCCCAAAAAACCGCAAGCGCCGCCGATTACAATTTCCGCTTGGGTCGCTTCATTCGTCTAGTAATATCTCTTCCTCGTGGGCGCCACCGCCTATAATTTCCGCATGGGTCGCTTCATCCGTCGCATGATATCTCTTTCTCGTGGGCGCCACCGACTATAATTTCCACATGGGTCGCTTCATCTGTCGCATGATATCTCTTCCTCGTGGGCGCCACCGACTATAATTTCCGCATGGGTCGCTTCATCCGTCGCAGGTTATCTCTTCCTCGTGGGCGCCACCGCCTATAATTTCCGCATGGGTCGCTTCATCCGTCGCAGGTTATCTCTTCCTCGTGGGCGCCACCGACTATAAATTCCGCATGGGTGGCTTCATCAGTCTCAAATATCTCTTCCTCGCAGTAATACTTTAGTGAATTGCTGTAACTTTGATATATGAACCCAACAAGCCGACAAACTTAGAGAGCCGCCCCAGTATCGATAATTATTTAATGTCCGCTCGGTGGTTCAGGTGTGGTTTAGTCATCAATCTCAAGCGAATGATAATAAAAGCTATTATTAATTCTGATAAAAAATTCTATTCATTTTTTCTATTATCGGTGTCTGACGTGAGATTAATTGAAAGCCACAAGACTCTGTGTAAAATAATAGTGCTTGGAACAAGACCTAGAAATCTTCAAAATGTGATTTATTTCATCACAGGGAAGATATTTTGATGTGTCATGCTTGCCCGGAGGCAAGTCAACGGAATAATATTTATTTGTTCTCGATGATGTTCTCTCTGAGCTCGCAAACCTCCAGGCACGCCGACAACAATTGCAGCTATCAGTTCAAATTTTGTTGAGGTTTGAATGAAGATGTTTGAGTTTCTTTGGTTTGAATTTCTACACCATGACAATAGGGATGTATATAGTGATTTTGTGAATTACCAGAGCCAGTATTATCTCCTCATCCAGTCTCATGGTGTGGTGTGACCATATGACACGAGTATTGTTTGTAAACACCAGACAAAATGGTGCGGGGTATGAGACGTCGACTGGAGAACAGAGATCCAGCGTGGTCATGGGACACGAGTATTGTTTGCTAACACCAGACCGTATGGTGCGGAGTATGAGACGTCGTCTAAAGAACAGAGATGCAGCGTGGCCATGTGACACGAGTATTGTTTACACACACCAGACCGTATGGTGCGGGGTATGACACGTCGTCTAAAGAACAGAGATCCAGCATGGCCATGGGACACGAGTATTGTTTGCTAACACCAGATCGTATGGTGCGGAGTATGAGACGTCGTCTGAAGAACATCGATCCAGCGTGGCCGTGGGACACGAGTATTGTTTGCTAACACCAGACCGTATGGTGCGGAGTATGACGCGTCGTCTGAAGAACAGAGATTCAGAGTGGCCATGGGACACGAGCATTGCTTGTGAACCGCGCACCGTATCGTGCAGGATGTGAAACAGCGTCTAAAAACAGTGTCACAGAGAGTTGAATTTCATCTAAATCTAAATAATCATGGGACGATAAAATTATGAATTATTGATGCGGTTCCTTACTAAGCCCGTTAAGCTTATAGACATGCCTTCCTTTATCAGAGCTGATAGCTTCCACACGGTTCCAGAAAACAGACGGTAAGGCACTCTGGGTTTTTATCCTTGCACAAGGTCTTCTTGAAAATTTTGCTTGGTACAAGCATCATCTTTGTCGTGTTATCTTTAACGGCCTTAAATACCGTTGGGCCACATAAAATTTTAATGATTCGTTACCGCGATATTTACTGCCAATCTTACTGTCACAAATGTGCGGATAGAAGTGAAAAAACACATATTTATACTTCATACCTGTCGACGCCAAGACTGTCTATGTAAACCTATTTTAACCATTTTTAATATTCTGAACCCAAACTCTCCGGTCATTCGCGTGTATTAATCCTCACCATATTTATCATCACTCCTATTCGCAATTAATGTTAAATATTTATTCACTAGATGTCTGCATCAACACCAGCAAAGGTACAGGCGTGTCGCGTTTTTTATATCTAATAACACAGAGTAAATGTCTTTAGAATATCAGCCGTTAACCCGATTCATTGACTGCGTGGATGGGTTGTATAACGTTGTTGCTCTGCTCTTCTAGCAATAGCACGTTTTCCGTTTAGTGAGGTTATTAATTTATTATAATGTAAGTAGTCGACTAAACGGAGACGATCTGCCCCCTTCCCTCCGCCCCTCCTTCTAGCCTTTCCGGAAAATAAATTATTCATACACTACTTTCCAAACTAGATGGCAGGTTCACGAGCAACTCATTTATTTAGTTTTTTATTACTTTAACATCAAGATAACATTTAACAGAAGATTGGGTTAATAAAAACATATATATTCCTCAAACGAATAAGTTAATAGTGAGATATTGAACAGGAACCCTCACTGTTCAGTATCTGGTATTTTGGGAACATTAAAGAATCATCACTAGCTGGTACACATTAATTCGCATATCAATTTCCCGTATCTCATCAATTGTGCTTATGCACTCATTTAAGGGTAGAAACTGTGTGTGTCTGTTCACCTCAGGCACATTAGTTCTACACCCAAGTGTATCTTACTACAGCGATGCCTAGACCAAATTGCCGTAGGTGCTCAATGCATTCCATGGGTTCAAGTCTTGATTTGAATAAATGAAATTTATTTCTCAATAACTTCGATTGAGGTATGTGGTGCGGTCCAGAGTTTCTATGTTGACAGCAGACCATGTGTCAGAGTAAGGAACGAATTGAGTGGTTGGTTTCCTGTCAAATTAGGACTGATACAAGGTTGATTGTGACTCCTTTGACACTCATTCGCAACATGGATGGAGTGGTCTGAGAAGTGAATGCGAGCGTATCGGGTGGGGGCTTAGAGTCGTTAAGAGAAACTTGGACAGAGTTGGCAGTTGAGTCAGTTGCTGCTGGCAGTTGATACGACACTTGTGGCAGATTTGGTTACGAAGTTGTGCATTTACACTTACTTAGGAGTGTAAGAAGACAGCAACAGGCCTTCTGGCTCAAACTAGATTGCATTTTGATAGTAAGAAGGCTAATTATGAAGAAGAACGTCTCTGAGAGCATCATGTGTCATTAGATTGGCACAGTTTCATAACTAGTTAAACCATTGCTGACCGGTATCGTTGCTGGACATCGTTTCACAACAAGCAGGTACCAATGGGGGCCGCCGTTTTCACCGTGCTAGTGCCAATGCCCGTACAATTTTAACCTTATGGATGTCAGCCGGACACCTTTATTTACGATCGGAGGCTTTTTGACGGCATTTCTGGTGGAATTTTGTTGAACCGTGACTAAAACGTTTCAATTTTATCGCTGTTCGCAACTTTCGCTTGAAGTTGGTTCCATTCATTCATAGCTCTATACTTAAAGAAATTCGACAAGATGTCGAGTGAAAACGCTTACTAACGATTTTGTATCCATTACTCCTGATCACTCCGTTCGCACATGGAGAAAAAAGACTCGCTCAGTCGATCTCTTATATGACCAATATATTATCCGACGCTACGACCATCTTACCTCCGATTTGACGCTCCTTTAGTGAATAAAGGTTGAGTTCGCGAAGTCTATCTTCGTACGATTTATTTCGCAACGGAAGGATAAGTTTGGTAGCACTACGTTGAAAGTTTTCATATTTAATAACATATTTTCTAAGATATGGTGTCCAAAATTGGACGGGGTAGTCTAGAAGAAGTCGCGATTTAATGTGAAACAAATAAAGTATAGCTATGTTTAAGGCATGACGTTGCGTGCAAAACCAGGGTCCTCCTAAATAGAGAGTTATTGGATGTTGTTCAGTGTTTCAGTTAGCTACCTTGGCACTCAGTGCAGATGACTGCGCTAGGGGAAACTGAGGTGAAATCTAGAGTGAAAAAAGTCTGGAAAGTGTTGGGTGCACTAAAGAGTGTTATGAACTATAGGATATGGGGTAGGGAAGCATATAGAAGGTACAATGAAAGGGTAGTTATCCCAAAAGTGCGCCACCGGTCTAAGACGTGAGAACGTGAGACGAAGAGAGAAGAAGTTTTTTATTTGGTTCTCGTGATGAAATGTTTGATAGTAGCGCTGATGGATAGGATCAATAATGGCGGTGCTCGAATTAGAACGAGAATGGTAAGGAAGTTGGAGGAAAGAGTATATCCGCGTGTTCTGAATTAGTTCGGAAACATGGTGAGGTTGGAGTATGAGAGATTGGTGAAAGAGCGATGAAGGCGGCGATTAGTGGGCGTACACCTAGAGGAAGATTGATGCTCGGGTGGATGGATAGCGTTAAACCGGTTTCATGGAGGAGGGACAGCAGTGCGGAGGTAACGAGAGAGGTTACTATGGAAACGGGTGAGCTTATAATGATCAGGAATTAATATGTTATGACGCGGCCCTGCTGCGCTTATCACCCTTGGCTTCTCGCTGAGAGACGGGGTGAACGTAGTTAAGGGAGGGGCCGGTAAATATGTCGCAGGAGGGTTAAGCCGATGAAAGCTATCTGGCCCTGCTGCTGACACTGATTACCTCACACCACACCATGAGACAGGATGAGGAGATAATACTGGCTTTGGTAATTCACAAAATCACAATATACATCCCTATTGTCATGGCGCAGAAATTCAAACCAAAGAAACTCAAACATCTTCATTCAAACCTCAACAAAATTTGAACTGATAGCTGCAATTGTTGTCGGCGTGCCTGGAGGTTTGCGAGCTCAGAGAGAACATCATCGAGAACAAATAAATATTATTTCGTTGACTTGCCTCCGGGCGAGCATGACACATCAAAATATCTTCACTGTGATGAAATAAATCACATTTTGAAGATTTCTAGATCTTGTTCCAAGTACTATTATTTTACGCAGAGTCTTGTGGCTTTCAATTAGTCTCACGTCAGAGACCGATAATAAAAAAAATGAATAGAATTTTTTATCAGAATTAATAATAGCTTTTATTATCATTCGCTTGAGATTGATGACTAAACCACACCTGAACCACCGAGCGGGCATTAGATAATTATCGATACTGGGGCGGCCATCTAAGTTTGTCGGCTTGTTGGGTTCATATATCAAAGTTACTGCAATTCACTAGAGTATTACTGCGAGGAAGAGATATTTGAGACTGATGAAGACACCCATGCGGAAATTATAGTCGGTGGCGCCCACGAAGAAGAGATAACCTGCGACGGATGAAGCGACCCATGCGGAAATTATAGGCGGTGGCGCCCACGAGGAAGAGATAACCTGCGACGGATGAAGCGACCCATGCGAAAATTAAATCGGTGGCGCCCACGAGGAAGAGATATCATGCGACGGATGAAGCGACCCTTGCGGAAATTATAGGTGGTGGCGCCCACGAGGAAGAGATATTACAAGACGAATGAAGCGACCCAAGCGGAAATTGTAATCGGCAGCGCTTGCGGTTTTTTGGGCCTATGATAGGTGGTGGTGCAGGCAATTATAGGTGGAGGCACTGTCGATGATAGGTGGTTGTGCATGATAATTATGAAAGAACTCCGGCGAAGATGAAGGATTATTCGATTATTTATAGGTGAACTAATGCCCGACTTTCTCGCTTATAATCTTCAATAATAGTCGATTCCAAATTATCTAGCCACCAATAATTTCTACGTTTTCGAACAAAATTGTAATTAGGCAACGGATACTTTGCGCACACTTAATGAGATACTGATTATCGGCGATCACGAACGATGTTAGCTAAATCGCCGCCATTAATGCGTGAGCATATTCTTAGTGAGATCATGGACGGATTACCGGCGATCACGGCCGATGTTAACTGAGCCGCCTTCTGTAATGAGGGAGAGGAGCAATGATTTTACTATCAATGTAAAGAAACCTAGCGTTGCAAGTCGGATGCTAAGGTAGCGTAGAAAGGTCACCACTAACGCTGCCTCAGCAGGCATTACAGGTCACAGATGGTGACAACCAATCGTATATGACCCCTGATTGGAGTCTTTAACTGGGCTTGGTTCCCGACTCAAAACTTTGGTTACTTGTTATTCAAATATTTCCTACTATTCACAGTTGGTGGGAAAAGTTTCAGATTAGTTTGTCGACGTATTGAATTCTGACACAAAATATCTCGTACAGGAAACAGATTCATGAAACTCACAATGATTCAATCATGTTGTAAATGATGAAAAATTTGACAAGCTCGTATTCTGAGGCTGTGAATTATGGAATAGAGTGTTGATATTTATTCAAGTATGCGTAACAGACAATAGCATGGAACGATTATAACCTTTAAGTGTTCGAATGTGATGGTTACAATGATTTACTCAGCCTTATTCACTAATATAATAGTTTCATTAGGAAATTTGTTATTACAGATCGCCGATCAGAGGTGGTCGTGGGTAACATTCCAGAAACGTGTTTATTGGTTAAATTGAACATACTAACATCGACGATTGATGTTGCTCTTTTCACTATTGAGTTATTGGTGTGGATTCACCCATGATTGCCTATACATACAATCAGACACACACCCGTGATCACAGCCACTGTTAATCGCCTGTAATCCGCCAATTCCCTTAATAACAATTGATAATCTGTCTGGGGACGTACGCTTAATATCCGTCCGGAGCAAAGGTCAGTATCTAATCTACGGACTTCTTCCAGCTACTCTGTCCATTTGCGGTTCCTGAATATTGGGCAGAGTATCTGGAAAAGTACCCAGACTCAGTGTCGGGCCCATCATTGATGACAATCAATAGAAGTAAGGCAGGCATTGCTAGAACATTCAGTCTGCGCCCTAACGTGTCTAGGGATTGTTCGTCTAGCTTAGTAGCAGCAGACGAAAAGTATTCGCAAAAGATATTTGCTTGTTGAAGGGGCTCAGGGACTTCTACGTTATCTGGACGGAGTGAATTTTACCAGAAACAAACAAAATAAATACAATAGATCACGAGTCTTGCACTCCGAACGCACCAGTAAGTGTACATAACAGAAATAATTCAAGGTGTCGCTTTAAAACAAATTTAATGGTTTTTAATTTTGTAAAGAAAAATCTGAAACGAAATAATGGCTTTGATGGTGAAAAGGTTAGCACAACTTTGATGCGTACATTTTCAATGCAAGTAATTGCATTATTGATAACCCTGTTAAGTTGTATGTGTGTCCTTCACACGTCCTACTGATTTTATATCACTATTCCAATTAGGTAAGCGCTGAAAGTTTGAGATATGTTTAGAGAGCAATGTCATTATTTTCATTATTATTAAATCATTTATTTCCATCGTCTAGCGAATGGGTATTCAATTTTAAAAATTATTTAATTTCATAAACATTAGGCATGAAACTTCATTCTCACCTACGCTATTTGAATTACCGGTTCCGATTACATGGAACGGAATATTATTTACAATAGTATCATCAGTGAACATACAGAAAATGTCTATTATGACAAAATAATCAAGACTACATAGCGTGGGGAAAGCCACTGACACGCGGGGTTCAAAAATAACAAATACATGGGGTGGATAAATAACAAAATACATGAGTGTGGAAAATAACAAGTACATAGTGTGGCAAATCACGCATGCATGTGGTTAGAGTCCCGAGAACATGGGGATTGGACATCGAAATGTGCTAACATATTGTAATGAGAAGTCTACATTATTGTACGATGACAGAAAGAAAATATGAATACAACATGGAGTTGGGAAATCGAAAATGCGCTAACATATTGTGAAGTTGGTTCTAAAACATTGTATGAATAATGAATGGGTGAATAGGCGACATAAGTTATACAAACAAAAATAACACATAAAATACATACCTAACACTGAATATACAATATACAAACTTCATGACCGCTAGGAAATGATTAATGATTGACAATCAGATGGTGGTTTAGGATTTAATGTTGTGGTGGTGGTATTTGCGAACATTTTCATGAACAGAATATATTTTCTACTTATTGGTATTTTGTATTCATCTTATATCTGTAGGCAGAGTTACGGTTTTAAATTGATCGGTTAATAGATGTTCATTAAGCCTACTCTTGAAGGACGTGTTTGATTTAAGATTCTTGAGGCTTGTTGGGATGGTTGTTCCACGTTTTTAGTCCTGTGATCGAAAAAGCTTTACAGACAGTTTCTGCTTTCCAGTGTTCAACGTGCAGAGCATCATTATTTCTTGTGAATCTATTCTTCTTTTCACCTCGAGAATATATGTGTCTTTGACTGTTGGGTGGATGTTTTTATACAAGATCTTTATGAATTCTGATCGACTCATGGAGTACCAGCTTTTTGTCGATATTGAGCCACTGCCATTTCTCGAGGAGAGGACTTTCGTGAACTCGTTTTCTTTGGTTAGCATCGCATGTTATTCTTGCCGCAAAGCTTATATAACGTGGCACTTTCTCTCATTGAGTTTTGGTGCATTTTTCCAAATTGAAAGACTGTATTTGATGTGAGAAAATACTAAAGCGTGGACAATCAGCAATCTGGATTTGAAGTTCAATTTTTTTGTGGACTTAAGGAATAAAAGTGTTCCATTCAACTCGGAACACAGAGTAGTTGTGTGGTGTTTGAAGGAAAGATCAGGATCTAACCATACTTCCAGACTTATAACTTCATCTTCAACAGGTAGTATGTCTGATTTACCTATCCTGATTGAGAAATTTATTGGAACTGTTTGTGTTTATGAGTTCTAGCCGAACAAGATGCATTTTGTTCTGTCAGATTTGAGCTTGAGTCCATTTTTATCATGCCAAAATTTCGGATTGCTTACGGCTGTCTCAGCGTCGTCCTTCAGCACATTCAGATCTGACGGCTTTCGGGAAAACAATATTTGAACATCATCGGCGTACATTACCATTTTTGCTTTATATTTTGGTAATTTAGAGTCAATGCCATTTACAAAAACCAGGAACAACAAAGGGCCAAGTATCGAACCTTGAGGGACCCCAAGTCAACTGTGGTCGGATTTGACATAGTTGCATTATCAAGTTTGACTGATTGTCGACAATTCATTAGATAACTTTCGAACCAAGTAGGATATATTTCTATGTTATGGAGCTTGCCGAAAAGAATTTTATGACGCACACTATCGAATGCTTTCGATAAGTCCAGCAATACCAGCAGAGATATCTGCCCGTCATCAAAGTTTTTATTCAGATCTTCAGTGATGCTCAGAAATGCGTCTTCAGTTGACAATGTTTGCCGATAAGCACATTGGCAGTCATTGAACAGCTCGTTCGATTCAAGGAAATCAATTAATTGGATAGATATTGCCTTATCTAGAATTTTGAAAAGGACAGGAAGAAGACGGATTTTTCCTAAAGTTGGATAGTTCATTCGTGTCCCCAGATTTATGAATTGCTCCGAAAAGTTTCACTGCTTTATTGGAGTTAATAACTGTGCTGATATAGGGAAAGATAACTATTAGGCTATCTCTCAGAAATTTTAGGGCTAAGCCGTCTATTCCTGTGGAATTTGTGTTCTTCAAGGCAAATACAGCTCGTTTCACTTCGTGTTGCGATTCTTGCTTTGGTTTCCATTTGACGTTTGCTGCGTGGTCACTGTCTCCATCAAACGCTTTTTGACTTCATGTATCTGATGCGTCGCTTCGTAATTCTTGATAAGATTCCTAGGTTACCTCTTCAGAAACCTGTTTCCCAACTCCAGCGAAGTAGTTGTTAAACTTCTCCGAAGTTGCCTGAGGATTCGGATAAATAGGCGAGGTGATCTTTTTGTGTGGGGAACATTTATTTTCATTACATTCCACGCTTCCTTTTGGTTGTTTCTGCACTGTTCTAGTTCTTCATGAGGTATCTAATTTTAGCCCTTCTGATTCCTCGTTTAACTCTTCTATTTTGAATTCGAAATAGTTCTAACCAAGTGATCTTTTGTTTGGCTCTGTGTTTGTGTTTTCTGTAATCCATTTCACCGGCATGTTTATCAAAGTTTTTGTTTCCGTTGGTACCGCAGCGTTCAGACATGAGAGAAGATAGTCAGTGAGTATCTGGGCTTGCTCTGGGATTTTATCTGTTCTATGTATCGGTTTTATCATCTCGACGTTTGCCACTTGCTGCGCTCTGAAATTATCCGCGGTGTAATTTCTTTTTGTACGACAAGCTATTTTGAATACCTGTTTCTTCTCTTATTTGATGTTAATGGTACACTTATTTTATGGTGGTCAGAGGAGGTAATTGGGATCCATGTTTGTGTTAACAATGAAAGACGGATAGTCGTAGCAGCAAGTGTCATTGTAATTTGTTACTATCAGGATTACTGGATTGCAAACTAACTGTCAATAATCATCCAATGGAATCCCCACTAGCTGTTATTAACATTCAATATAGTCCACACTAGCTGTTAATACTGATTCAATATAATCCACACTAGCTGTTAATAATTATTCAATATAATCCACACTACCTGTTAATAATGATTCAATATAATTCACACTAGCTGTTAATAATGATTCAATATAATCCACACTGGCTGTTAATGATGATTCAATATAATCCACACTATCTGTTAATATTGATTTAATATAATCCAAGCATGCTGGTAATAATGATTCAATATAATCCACACTAGCTGCTAATAATGATCCAATATAATCCGCACTAGCTGTTAATAATGATTCAATATAATCCACACTGGCTGTTGATAATGATTCAATATAATCCACAATATCAGTTAATATTGATTTAATATAATCCAAACATGCTGTTAATAATGATTCAATATAATCCACACTAGCTGTTAATAATGATTCAATATAATCCACACTAGCTGTTAATAATCATTCAAAAGAATCCACAGTTCAAACTTACTTATTCCGAATTTTTGTTAGAATGAACGTAGCTGCTATCACAAAGCCGCTTGACTGCTATCACAAAACCGCATAGCTGCTATCACAAAGCCATATAGCTGCTATCACAAAACCACATAGCTGCTATAACAAAACCGCATATCTGCTATCACAAAACCACATAGCTGCTATCACAAACCACCTAGAAAACTCTCTTGAAACTGTGAACGGTAAAATGAGTTAATTTTTTGTTGTTCTTGATAACCTGCGTAGGTATTTGTATTTTCCCTGTCAACTCGGCTGGGTCTTGCTTGGCTGGGCTTGGAAAATGAGTACAGTTCAACAGTTGTTCATGATTGCATGTGTAACGCTGTGCGGCAGAGAAGATTATTTTACTTATTGAGGGGCGAATGGTCAAGGCAGACCCTGGGGATGCATTGGACGAGGAACTGGGATGAAGAAGGGGGAGGGGATGACGTTAGAGAGTGGGCTTATAGAATATGCGTTAAAAAATGATAAAAGTTTTGTCGGACAGAAAACGCTTGAATTTGGTGACCTGGGAGAGAGAGAGCTGGTGTACTCACTACGGCGAAACATGAGGCCAAATACATGGAAAGGAAAATTTGATGGATGGGACTTTGATGGGTATTGTTCATTAAAGTTGTACTTATAGCCACTATTTTTTGTTATACACCTGTTTATGAAAAAGTGACCGCTATATTATTTCTTCAATAGGCTAATCTGATACCGTGGTATGCCATTATTGAATAAAAGTGCAAGAGTAAATATAAGAAACAAATCCTCATCAAGTGTTAACTTCAGATTGCGATTTATTTGAATGATACGAATCAACGAAGCAAATGATGTGTACGTTGTTTGTATCGCAGTTGGAAATGTTAGAGCAGCGTTTTGGTTATTGAAGAATATCAGCACCTCGCGATTGTACTTGCTACTTAGTGATTGAAAAATAACGGTACCCTCGCGACTGCTCTTGCCATTTATTAATTGAAATATAATCACTCTCGCGAGTGTACTTGCTACCTAGCAATTGAAAAAAATGCACTCTCGTGAGTGCACTTGATACTTAGTAATTGAAAATAACAACGACTTCGCGAATGTACTTGCTACTTAAGATTAATTTTCATACACAAATACTTCTAATATAATTATTTTCATCTGAAGTCGAACCATAAGTATGTTGTTCTGCTTATGATGGTCATCATTGGTGGGAGCTTGAAAATTAATTATTATTTTGCTGATGATGAAGCACGAATGCTGACATTATTGTAAAATTTACGCATATATTAAATATTAAAGTACAATAAAGGTACATTGTTGAACTCAGCATTGGTGTCATTCCCTGTCGGGTATTTTATTGCGCTTATCGCTGCTCATGTTTTTGTTCATTGAGTTGTCTTCTTTATCGGCAAATAATCTGCAGATTGATAACAGGGTTCATCCCGCATTGACGTTGTAAGTACAGTTCTATTATAATTTTTTACCATCATAAACCGCTGTAGTATGGCAGTTGAAACGTCGCTTATTATCTTAACAAAGACAAAATTGACGAACTAGGTATCCTTGCAATGAATGTGTCGACATAATAGCGATCACAGAATCGTGGAGGAAATTGAGCACCAGGCATTATTCAGGTGAATTTACTCTCCCAGGATACTCACAATTTCATACAGATAGAGAAGGCCGAGAGGGTAGAAGAGTGCTGTTTCTTGTGAGAAAAAAACTCTGCAAATATTAGAAGTCACTATTCCTAACAGCAGACACGACATAGTATCAATCCAAGAAGTTGGTAAACATGTAAAACGTCAAAAAACAAGGTTGCAGATGACATCGACATTTACAACACCCTCATCGGTGTTGTAAACGTCTGATTGATTTTGCAGACGATAAGTTCATGACCCAAATGGTGAAGAAACCTTCAAGAGGTAGCAATATTCTTGATCTCCTATTTTGTGCAAGCGACTCTCGTGTCACAAACGCCGAAGTGGGCAAAATACTGCGAACCAGCGACCACAACTCTACAAGGTTTTTGTTAGATCTCGAGTTGAAAACGTCACAAACTGCGAAAAAGTCCGTAACTTTAGATTAACCAATTTTGATGACTTAAGAGAGTCAATGGCGTCAGCAGATATAACCCTCGGGCAAGATGTTAATCAATCGCTTAACAATTTTTGACTGCACTTAAAATTATCGAATATGAACATATCCCGTGCAAAAACAGGCAAACAGCAGCTAATCAGCCAAAGTACTGGAAAAGAAAATTGCAGCGTCTTCAGTCACGAAAGAAAGCAAAGCACTCGATAAAACAGAAACATCCACATGACGACATAGCAAAAAATTAATACTAACTCAACAGAAGAGATCTAAAGAGGGTCCAGAAACGTAAGAAGTAGGATTATGAAAATGGAATTGCCGTCAATGCCAAAACTAATCCGAAACAATTTTTTAGTTATATTTCGAGTAAAAAAAATCAAGATATGTAATTGGTCCTGTCAAGAACGATGTTGGTGAGCTAGAAACGGGTGACACCAAAAGGGGTGTCCTACTTAATAAATACTTTTGTTCTGTTTTTACGTCAGAGAATCAGGAAAATCTTAATCCCGAGGATATCATTGCGAAAAGACGAATTGAAGCCCTCAGCACAGTGAACTTTTCACCCGCCGAAGTTATTAAATATTTAAATAAACTGAAAGTCACAAAGTCTCCAGGTCCAGACCAGGTTCATCCCAGAATTTTGAAAGAGACTAGAAACGAAATCGCCGAACATTTATCAAACATTTTCACCCAATCTCTCACAAAGGGCACCTGCTCCTCTAAATGGAAAGAAGCTATTGTTACCTCGATTTGAAAAAAAGGGATAAAAAGGGTCCCGGCAATTATCGTCTAATTAGTCTGACCTCAGTCATTGGCAAATTGATAGAAAGTTTGATAACGGATAAAATTACAGAAATTTTTAGAATTAAACAGACTGATTGGCGACTCTCAGCATGGGTTTAGACACAACCATTCCTGTCCTGAGAACATGCTATTTATTTCATGAATAAAATAGGAATTCACGACACAAAATCTTCAATCGATTTCATTTACCTTGAATTTCAAAAGGCATTTGATAAAATCCCCCTTACAAACACCTAGTTAGTAAATTGCTCAGCATTGGTATTCGAAGCGAGCTTAACAACTAGATAAAATGCTGGCTCACTGACAGACGGCAGCGAGTTGTACTTAACGCATCTTCTTCCCCTGGGGTAATTTTACAAGCGGCGTGTCTCAAGGCATTTGATAAAATCCCCCTTACAAACACCTAGTTAGTAAATTGCTCAGCATTGGTATTCGAAGCGAGCTTAACAACTAGATAAAATGCTGGCTCACTGACAGACGGCAGCGAGTTGTACTTAACGCATCTTCTTCCCCTGGGGTAATTTTACAAGCGGCGTGTCTCAAGGCATTTGATAAAATCCCCCTTACAAACACCTAGTTAGTAAATTGCTCAGCATTGGTATTCGAAGCGAGCTTAACAACTAGATAAAATGCTGGCTCACTGACAGACGGCAGCGAGTTGTACTTAACGCATCTTCTTCCCCTGGGGTAATTTCACAAGCGGCGTGTCTCAAGGATCCGTGTTAGGTCCAGTTCTCGATCTCGATAGCAACGTACTCTCAAACATTAGCAAGTTTGCAGACGACACTAAAATAGGAGGAAGAGTACAAACTGAACTAGAGTGTCAACAGACACAACTAGACTTGAACAAAATTGTTGATTGGTCAGAAAAGTGGCAAATGAAATTTAATGTAGACAAATGTAAAGTTATGCACATAGGTCCTCATATCCTCAAACACGAATATTCAATATCCTGAAAGAAACTCATTCCTGTCACCGAAGAGAGAGATTTAAGTGTCATCATTAGTAACGACTTGGAAAGTAGCAAAGACAGTATGGTGAAGTTATACAATGCATTCGTTAGACCGCATCTCGAGTATTCCGTTCAATTTTGGTCTTCGTATCTTAGAAAAGACATTATTAAATAAGAGAAGGTTCAACGCAGAGCTACCAAACTCATCTTTTCGCTGCGGAATAAATCATATGAAGACCGGCTACGTGAACTCAATCTTTATTTGCTAGAGAAACGTCGAGTTAGAGGCGACATGATCGAAGTGCGAAAGATTATGAAGGGTAAGGAAAACGTCGACCGAGCGAGCCTTTTCACCCTTGATACGAACGGAGTGACTAGGAACAATGGATACAAAATCGTCAAGAAACGTTTCTCATTCGACAGCACGCGCAATTTCTTCACGTATAGAGTTGTCGAAGAATGGGACAAACTTCCAGCGGAAGTTGTAAACAGCAATACAATCGAAACGTTTAGGTCTCGGCTCGATAAGTTCTACATAAATGGCTGATCAACAGCTAAACCGTTCTCTTTCTTCATGTTATAACAACAGAAATGGCACTTGAAACTCTCTTAGACGTTCTACTTCAGAATTTGCTATCTTGCTATCAAAAGGCAACCTAGTTTGGGCCAATGGGCCTATTGTTTTTTTTACTTTACTTGTAAACACTTGTAAACACTTGAAACGACTTTTTCAGAAACATATATTTGGCATAGATAACATTTTTTGTCTGACTTTAGGTAACTTGTCTGAATAACTGATGAGATTAGGTTCATAAACCCTCTGACATGTCTTTAATCTGATGTTACCCGAACAATTTCCCTTCCGAGCCCAAACATTTCGTGTCTTTTCGCCTGTGCGGGTAATGCGGGAGCCCAATATCACCTTGGCCGGTAATTGGGTGTCTTTTATCAGCGTCTGTTTGGCTACAGTGTTTTCTCCTCCCCTGCTCGATGGCCCATTAAGCCCACCTTATTTACCTCGGGACTCAACTGATGCTCTCTTAAATAAGGCCTATTCTTGCAAACATTTCAACCCCCTCCCTCCTAAAGAAAATCTTCGTATTTGTTGAATCCTCCATCGGTATTTTATGAACTCGTTGAAACAGGATCAAAACACCAATTGTCAGGAATATGATGGGAGCGGAACTAGTGAGAACACATATTCAAATTTATAGGTTTTGTTAATAGTTGAATATGTCATTAGTATTATAAAATTAATCGTAATTTAAAGCATAAATCCCCCACTTTGCCAAAGTGGGGATATCGATTCTATATATTTTATTAGCTTTACTTAATATTAATCAAGCTATTGTCCTGTGAATCATAAGCTCTTGCAAAGACCTCAATCATACGTAGGCCAATTGAGTCATTTCAGTTTATTCCATATGTATAAACCAGTTAATTATTTTTTAACGTCGATTTCTATGAATTGGTTAAGCGATGTCAGATACCTTGAAGAATCGTGCATTAATCAAGCGTAGCGATGAATAACATCTACAGGAAAATACACCACCAGCTCATATGCCCAAAGAACTGTCCATAAGCTGCGGATATTGTTGAGTCGTTGGATAACATGGTATTCCTTCTGTTAATCCATATCAGGGTATCGATTATTTTGAGTGAATAGTTTTATCGAACAGTTGTTGTTATTATTTGCTGCCTGCATCGTGATCAAGTTGATTGTTAACTTCTTGCTGAGATTCAGATTGATGTTCGCTGGATAATGACGATTGTATTATAAACTCTATTATCAACGCTGAACTTATTCATACCAGGTAAGAGGTTAAAGTATCGAAGGTTTCGATTTCAATTGAATTATATTTCGCTGCTGGTAACATAAATTGAAATCCGGGGTCAGGTTACATTCATTGAAAGATTTTCTTCAACGTTAACAAGTTCCTTCGGAAACTTTCAATATCAAAACCATCCGACAAAAACGTTAATTATTATGAAATAACGTTGACTATCATAAATAGCGCTGACAATCAATTTCAAAATTATCCAAAAAATAACGTTGACTATCATGAATTACGTTATCCTTCAATATCAAACCCGTATAAAAATAACGTTGACTATCATAAATAACGTTGACCTACATTATCAAAACCATATAAAAATAACGTTGACAATCATGATTTGATTTGAAAATTACGTATACAAAAATCAAGATGAAATGAGCTGCTATGAAATAACGACTTTGAATGTCTAATAATCGATCCCCCAACTACGTGGGGAATCTGAAATATAAGTAAATAAGATATATTTACGATGGGCGTCATTTCTCACTTCCACGCCTCAATGGGTCGTTATGTCAGTAATAACGAGCCCTAGCGCCATATAATACATGAGAGATAGCTCAGTCGGCCATCTTTATTTCCCTACGATATTTATCTTCGATTATATAAAGCCGCCCTCGCCCTGACACAAGTTATTGGTGGGTTGGCCGGGCGTGTGAAAATGTAATATTTACCACAGATAGGGCAAATTTATGTTATCAAAAGTACAGTATTGGATAGCATAGTATCGTGGGAGGGCTGGGACGAACTGAAGATTCTATCCTAGCAATACTTCAAAATTAGATATGTAGCACAATTAGCCCAGCCTAGATGTGGTGCCCATAGCTCGTGGGGCTGCAGGCCGCTGAACGCTCCAACGGAGGATTTTACTAGTTTCGACGGCAATAGCCTTTCCTCCATTTTATCTCTTCGTAAGTGGTTCGATTTGTCTCGCAGTGTTCGTCGAGGCAGTTTTTGAAGGTGTTGACGATATTAAGCGTGGTAGACGGTTCCGAATTGTTGACTACTTGATTGGAAAAAAAATAAACTACCGATGATTTCAATCATTTTTGTTGAAGTTCTTGCCCGTTATTTATCTTTCTCGAGTTGTAATCTCTGTCATACAAGTCTTCGGAGCAAGATCCAGTAAATTGATATATGTATTTGATAATTTCTATTAGCTGACCTCTAAGGGAATTTTTTCAAGATATATCAGTTTAAGTTCGCCTAGTCATTGCTGGTATGTCGTTATTTCTAGGTACCGAAATCATTTGTTACTTTGTGATAAACTCGTTTCATCTTGTAAATATCACCTTCTATATGGGGGGACCTAAACTGGGCTTTGAAATCTATGATGGTCTTGACGAGTGAAGCATGCAGCGAAAGCACGATGTCCCTCGACTCAAAACGAAAATGTCTGGATGTAAAAAAAGGCTTTTCCACTTTGTTCCTCCCCTTGAGTTCGTTGGTGATTAATATTCCAGTATCACCATGTCGGTCCACTTCCGTCATATGCTAGTATGACATCACGAAGTCAGAATTTCTACAAGGCGTTCCAATGTGCATAACGGTGCATTTGTCAACATTGAAGTTCTTTTGTTACTCATCAAATGAGTCCACTAGTTAATTAAGGTCCCAAATCATAGTTAAGCAATCTTGCTTTCAGTTCACTCTTTGGCATTAGTTAATTACCGTCGGCAAACTAGGTTAACGGGTTAACGATACCGCCTGTCGAGTTAATCCATATTGAGTCAACTCTTTTCAATTAGTGTTTGTTTGCTTCATTGGAGTTATTGTTTGCAATTATTTTCTTGGGTCCGGAAGAAGTGACTTCCTGGAGTGCAGCCTGACCGGAAAAATGGCAAATTTTCCAGCCGGGCATTCCTGTTGGGGCCTGGACAGAAGGCACCAAGTTTTTCGTGACCTCGCTACTCCATCAGGGTCCATTGGAACCCACTTGATAAAATTTACTTCTAGAGACGTGTAGAATAAAATGAGCAGGTTATTGGCACATCTAAGATTTGAAGTTTGTTGATGGGCATACGGCTATTTCATTGTGGAGGAAGATTCAGACTGCTGTCTTCAGCGCAGCACCATTTGCTCTGGTTTATGCTGTATGCAGCGCAGCACCATTTGCTCTGGTCAAACTGCTGTCTTCAGCGCAGCACCATTTGCTCTGGTCAAACTGCTGTCTTCAGCGCAGCACCATTTGCTCTGGTTTATGCTGTATTCAGCGCAGCACCATTTGCTCTGGTCAGACTGCTGTATTCAGCGCAGCACCATTTGCTCTGGTCAGACTGCTGTCTTCAGCGCAGCACCATTTGCTCTGGTTTATGCTGTATTCAGCGCAGCACCATTTGCTCTGGTTTATGCTGTATTCAGCGCAGCACCATTTGCTCTGGT
>SDVV010000496.1:0-31448 GCA_016164225.1 Gammarus roeselii | reverse complement strand
TCAGATCAGTTTTTCACTGTTATCCGCACCAGCTGTTGTTGCTCATTAGTAGCCATGGCACCAGCATTATTAACTTGGTAATTACTCGTGTAACGTTGCAATTAATTAACTCGCCACGAATGCTAGAAATTGAATTCAGAATGCTCCAAGTTCACCACCTTTGGCCGATGCCGCAAACAACCTCAACTTATTAGATTCTACGCATCATGCTGCACTGACAGGAGAATGCTTCCCTGCTGGAAACATTGATTGAATATGGCACCTTGACGCCCAGATTGGCGGTTCAGGTTGCACTGACTGGACGTGACGCCCTTAGCAGCAATTATCGGATGTTACGCTTCAGGCTGCAATGATTCCACATCGTGGAATACCAACTCGATGACGATTGTTTCAATTGGTTTGATTGAACATCGATGAACACTGACTGAATTATCGTTCAACAGCATTGATCACTGTCTATATTTATTTATTTAAAGTTCGACAACAATGACTCTGTGGATATTAAACATCGGTTGTTACTGACTGAATAGTTATTGAGCGAAGGTAAGCAATCGTTCGTCGAATAGACATCCACTTTCACGCTGAAACTCAGGCAGCTCAATTAATCGCGCTGCTATTTCCTACAAGGTAACACTTAGAATGTATCCGACGTCACTATTATTTTACTAGAGATTCTTAGGTGCGTAGTTTCCATTTGGTATAAATCACGGCTTCTATTGAGGCCTCAGCTACAGTGAGTTAGAACACATAGCTCCTCAGCCCACAATTATAACATGATCAAATATATTTTGAGGTATACACGTGGCTGATCTGCGATTCACAAACTATATTCATCTGTTTATGTATTTTTAATTTGTCAAATTTTATCTATAACGTTGGAAAAGTATCGTACACCACACGATGACATTTTAAAATGCTAATGTTTTCTGTTCAGTTCGTTCGAAAAGTGACCAAGTAATTGCTTCAATTTGTTCCAAGTCGGTCGTAGTAGCAATCACTAATTGATGATCTGCTGCTAACCAGACAATGTGTTAGCGGTATGACCGCGTTATAATTCATGATAGAAACATTAGTTGTAAGCTACAATAAAGTCTCTTCCGGAATTATTTGTATGTGTTATGAATTTCGGTCTGTCTATTGTTATTGCACCACAGTAACATACAATGCATACAAAATAAAATATCAATAAGGTAAACTGCACAATAGGGAACCAAAGGGTTCCCCTCAAAATACACTCAACTATTATATACCCGGTCAGAGCTAATCTTCAGTCTGTGCTGACCAGCGACCGGACTTTTACGCATGATTTACTTGGGTCTCTTTGTGCCGTGATGGAATTCCTTCCTTTGCCCTTATCCGCGGTTGCTGCTATTCCAATTCAGTGCTGCTCGGAGCAACGTATGGCTTATTGAAGGAATATGGATGAAACCTATTTTCCCTCGGACGGAAAATGTACTGGGAACTCGACGGGTTTTTCTTCCAGGTCGAAATTCCATTTCTCGAAATTATTTTATAGCTCACCTCAGATCAGCCGTTTTCATATCAGCTAACTGTCATTCCCGCCACAAATTGTTCCAACAACCAAACAAAGGTATCATTTCTCAACAGCCAACATGCCTAGCGTTCCTTATTCAGAGCAGCACAATTCTTATCCGCTTACAGCCAGATCAGCCTCAAGTTGTTTCGAAAACCGAACAGATGAACCATTTTACAGGTTATCACTTTAATCAAACCTTTCCCTACCCATCCTAACCTAACTTTGGGGGGCGTGTATCTAACCCGTGTGGCAAATGTACGTGTTTCTAACCTATGGTGTAAACGTACCTATTATTCTAATGAACGTAGTGCTGATTTTTTTTCAGCGGATATGACAGTGTGAGATTATGACAGTTGGTTGTAATGAAATGGCACAGCGGCACGTGGGATGAAATATTTTTTAGCGCCACATCACGTGTAGTGAAAGCTTTTTAGCGGATATGACGGTGTTTGGTTATGACACTGAGTTGAAGGGAGGTGGCGCCTCTGCGCGCATGCTACAATATTTTTAGCACGAAGCTGGGCTTATTTTTTTTCAATTTCCATTACAGCCAGAAATTTATCAAAACAATGTAATTCATCACGAACAATCATGGATCACGTCGATGATAGGCTCAACCAATAACATTCAGATACAGTGTCTCTCATCACGAACAATCATGGGTTACGTCGATGATAGGCTCAGCCAATAACATTCTGATACAATGTAACTCATCACGATCAATCATGGGTCATTTCGATGATAAGCTCAACCAATAACATTCTGATACAGTGTCTCTCATCACGATCAATCATGGGTCCCGTCGATGATAGGCTCAGCCAATAACATTCTGATACAATGTAACTCATCACAAGCAATCATGGGTCACGTCGATGATAGGCTCAGCCAATAACATTCTGATAAAGGTAACTCATCACGAACAATAATGGGTTACGTCGATGATTGGCTCAGCCAATAACATTCTGATACAAGGTAACTCATCACGAACAATCATGGGTCACGTCGATGATAGGCTCAGCCAATAACATCCTGATACAAGGTAACTCATCACGAACAATCATAGGTCACGTCGATGATAGGCTCAGCCAATAACATTCTGATACAAGATAACTCATCACGAACAATCATGTGTCACGTCGAGATAGGCTCAACCAATAACATTCTGATACAATGTAACTCATCACGAACAATCATGGGTCACGTCGATGATAGGCTCAGCTAATAACATTCTGATACAATGTGACTCATCACGAACAATCATGAATCACTTCGATGATAGGCTCAACCAATAACATTCCGACACAATGTGACTCATCACGAACAATCATGCATCACGTCGATGATAGGCTCAGTCAATAACATTCTGACATTATGTGACTCATCACAAACAATCATGGGTCACGTCGATGATAGGCTCAGCCAATAACATTCTGATACAATGTAACTCATCACAAACAATCATGGATCACATCGATGATAGGCTCAGCAAATAACATTCTGATACAATGTAACTCATCACAAACCATCATGGGTCACATCGATGATAAGCTCAGCCAATAACATTCTGATACAAGGTAACTCATCACGAACAATCATGGGTCACGTCGATGATAGGCTCAGCCAATAGCATTCTGATACAAGGTAACTCATTACGAACAATCATGGGTTACGTCGATGATAGGCTCAGACAAAACCATTCTGATACAATGTAACTCATCACAAACAATCATGGGTAACGTCGATGATAGGCTCTGCCAATAAAATTCTGATACAAGGTAACTCATCACGAACAATCATGAGTTGCGTCGATGATAGGCTCAGCCAATAACATTCTGATACAAGGTAACTCATCACGAACAATCATGGGTTACGTCGATGATAGGCTCAGCCAATAACATTCTGATACAATGTAACTCATCACAAACAATCATGGGTCGCGTCGATGATAGGCTCAGCTAATAACATTCTGATACAATGTAACTCAATAAACTCCTGCCGAAACAATTCGTCAGACTGAGCCTCAAATTGATAGTTTGCTGACATCGGAGTTTATTGGCTAGTCATTTCCACAGCGATGGAGGTGAGGAAGAGGAGGAGGTGGTGCGAGATTTTTTTTATGTGGGGCTAGAAACACATTCGAGGCACACGTGAGGGAAAATAAGAAGAAAAACTTCGAGTGCGATAGAGCCGTAGACAAAAAAAATGTGAATGACGAGGGATCTAGAATATGAGGGTCGCGAGGGCCTTTCACACGGAATGACTCTTCTTGAGGCCATGTGTTTCTTCTATTGGGGCTTATTCTTATTTTCACCTATGATTTAAAGAGTTTTGTGTATGACAAAAAATGAGTACAAATAATTTTGTGCGTTTATATTTCCATTGGAGTTTCCCATCGGGAAATTTCTCTCCCTAGGTTTCGATGGACCGCAGAGCCAACATAAATACTGCAGTCAACGGTGCTAGCAAAGATGCAATCAACAATTACTGTTCTAGCAACAGCGCCTACAACAGTGCCTACAGCTGTTTTAGTACCTGGAACAGGGCCAGCAAAAGCTTCCTTAATATTTAAATCAGCAGCGCCAGTAACATTACCCCCACACTACCAGAAACAATGTCAGGAACAGTAGCCAGAAGGAATGACAGGCACAGTGCGAGCAACAGCGCCGGCAACATTACCCCCACACTACCAGAAACAAAGTCAGAAACAGTAGCCAGAAGGAATGACAGATACACTGCGAGCAACAGCGCCGGCAACATTACCCCCACACTACCAGAAACAAAGTCAGGAACAGTAGCCAGAAAGAATGACAGGTACAGTGCAAGCAATAGCGTCAGCCACATTACCTCCCCCACTACTAGAAACAAAGTCACGAACAGTAGCCAGAAGGAATGACAGATACAGTGCGAGCAACAGCGTCACAACATCACCCCACACTAACAGAAACAATGTCAGGAACAGTAGCCAGAAGGAATGACAGATACAGTGCGAGCAACAGCGTCACAACATCACCCCACACTGACAGAAACAATGTCAGGAACAGTAGCCAGAAGGAATGACAGATACAGTGCGAGCAACTGCGCCAGCAACATTAACCCCACAAACCAGAAACAAAGTCGGGAAAAGTAGCCAGTAGGAAGGACAGATAAAGTGCGAGCAACAGCATCACAACATCACCTCACACTACCAGAAACGAAGTCAGGAACAGTAGCCAGAAGGAATGACAGGTACAGTTCAAGCAACAGTGTCAGCAGCAAGACCACCAACTTTGTCAGGCACAGTACCAGATATAAGTGCCAATAGCATTGCCAGCATAAGTTTCAAAAACAGAGCCAACTACCGTGCCAGCTTCAGTTTCAGCAATATTACCAGCAACATTCACCGACGGCTACGCAATGTCTTTCAGACAATGCGTGCCATGATATTATCATTGTGTGGAATATTTGATCGTATCAGCCAATGGGATCCGCCACGAGTCATCGTTGGTTAATTAGTTAACTAAGAGCAAATGAACACAGTCGACGGCCTGACACTGCACGAGTAACCACAAGAACAACAGCATTTGTTTTGCTGAATAGTTTGTAGAATTTAGATATTTACAAAAAATCGTGAAACCGTAAGTGGATTTTATTTCACTTATTCGTATTTTTTTCATAGGATGCTATTGATTCATTGAGTCACCTTTTTCTCTCTCTATCTCTCCCTATATATATAATATATATGTATAGAGAGAGAGAGAGAGAGAGAGAGAGAGAGAGAGAGAGAGAGAAAGAGAGAGAGAGAGAGGGAGAGAGAGGGAGAGAGAGAGAGAGAGAGAGAGAAAGAGAGAGAGAAAAATATACATTAACAAAACACTACTCTCCCCTCTCCTTCAGCTTCCGCTGAAAGTTTTAGGGCCTCTGTAGCTGTTATAAAAGAGCACCAAATTCATCGGTCTTTGTTGCCAGATGTTGTTAGACTTCACAACGTATCCCAAGCTCCTTGTACTTTTTATTTAGCTTCGTGGATGGTCGTGAAATGTGAATGATATCAAATTGTTAAGGGCTTCCATCATAGATGATCTGGCAAGTCAGCCATAGTTGATCTGGATATCTTGTGTGGATTTGTGCCCACATTGATTGTTTTTTTCAGTCTTCACTATGAGTCAGTAAGATTTCATCTCCCTTAGAGGAATCTTTTGGGTTACACGCTCTAAATCCCCCAACTTTCCTGAACACCGAATGTTCTCTAGCCCGCTGGTAATACTTGGTGTCCTCTTCATTGGTCTGATGGACGAGGACCTTTGCACAGCCCAAACGCAGTCTTCAGTTACAACATCCGAGGAGGCTCAGCAATGGAACGCATCAACATCATCAAGACCAATGTGCTGGTGACCTCAGGGCTCGACTGCCGGCAGGTGAACCCCTGGACCTGCTGGGTGCTCAAGACTCCAATAAGGCCACAGAGCAGGTGATTGCAAAGCCGTTCCTCAAGGGCGGCCGGAATCACGACCTGTTGACTCAAAAGTCGCACGTCTAGGCTTGCCAAAGGCACAAATTGTTGGAGAGATAATTGGAAATTGGTTCATTTTTAAGCCCCTGGCTGATCATTATATATCGCCTTTTGACATTCCTGTAAGCCTAGCGTAAATTTTAAAAATTTGTGGCATACGGATTTTGTCTATACTTTGCCATTAGAGTACTCCGAAATTAGAAGTCTTCAGCACTTCCTTCCGCCACTCCACCTTCTTCTTCTACCCTCTCACCTTTCATTCAAGTTATTTTACCATACAGTCATTCCCTTATAAATCATACCTTCTTCATTATTCCCCCTTTTCTTTCTCCTTTTCCTTCTACTCCATCTTACACCGATTTTCATCCTTATCTTCCCGACCACAGGGCCACTCGCTGCCATTCGCGAGCACACACGTCTTCCTCTTACGACGTCGATGCTATGACCATCTCAGCTGATTTCATGGTTCATTTTGTCGTCCAACTTGCCCACTTCTTCGAGAGATCGGATTTACGCGCTCCATACCTCCTGATATGCCGTTCACATCGTAATGCCTCGGAATATGCCCGATAGTGACTCAATGGAGTAAATTGCACTTACCCTCATTGCACGTCTTCTTTCAGGCCCTGTATATAAAATATATTTTTCATAGCGCTGCGTAAGCCAAATTCTTGGGATTCACATTGTTATGTATCATCTGCTAGTCCCAACAGTTCGATCAGACGACATTGATTGATGTCTCCGCTTACTTTGCATCGGCATGCCCCTCTAGTATCGTCAGTAATGCTTAATTTCGTATTACTGACCTATTACAGTTACAACCCTTTTTATGCATTGGTTTGTGTGAAGCATCTCTCCCACCACATGTGCTGACCAAAGTTTCTGTTATATTTCTGAAACTTTCATTATTTAATTCATATTCGTTGTTCAGCTGTTAGCTCTCAAATGTTTTTTTCAATGAATGATTTTACTATTGAATCAACCGAGCAGCAAGCCGTGATGAAGAACTTTTCAAAGAAAGAAAAAATTGTATTCAACTTTATTTCTGTCACTAAAATTATCCGATATAGATCGCATTCATATACGAACAAGGAAAACATAGCCTAATCAGTAGATCAGGATGAGACAATTTCTCCTGTCTTTCAAAGAACCCTTGACCGACCAGGGGTGCTTTCCTTAATCACGCTCACCCAAGCAGAGGTTCCAGTACTGGACAGAGAGTGTACTTACCGGGACCGGCGCTGGAGTATGTGGACAGTTTCCCTTACTTGGGCCATTTAGTGACAAATAACCGGTTTGATAATGATGATATCTTTAAATAACTCCGGAAATAAATATGCGTTTGGCACCATCTTCCAAATTCGTTTATAGCTGACGTCAGATCAGAACTTTTCATTTCCGCTAACTGCCATATCAGTCACAATTTCATCCACCAAACGAACTAAGGTATCATTTTTCCAACGGCAAACATGCATAGCATTCCTCAGTCAGAGCCGCCACGTTCATATTCACTTACTGTCATATCAGCCATAAGTTGTTCCACCAACCGAATTAAAGTTCAATTTTGCTAGTTAGCACTTGAATGGAACCTTTCCTACCCAATCTAACCTAACTTAGGAGTGCGTGTTTCTAACCCGCGGGGCAAAGGTACGCGTTTCTAACCCGCCTGGCAATATGTACGTATTATTCTAGGGTACAAAGTGCTGATTTTTTTAGCGGATATGACAGTTTCCGGTTATGACAGTGAGCTGAAGTGAAGTGGCGCTAGTGCCCGTATGCCGATATGTTTTTAGGTCGAAAGCTCTCTCCCATGTTTATTTGCCTGAAAGTGAAAGCATGAAAAAGTGCTGAGAGCCTCCAGGGACGAATTTAAAATCCTAATAATCCATTCCTGGAGGTAGTATGTATGAGTGAGGGATACGATTTATGCCCAATAAAAGAAAAATGGGACAGAATACTGCTTTGTGGAGGAATATCATGATATTTATAGCAATAATGTTGGACTTCTAAGTCCATACCCAGATTATAAGCCCATTGTATGTGTTTGGATGTTAGGTTTGGATGCGACCCTGAATATACTCACTGGTAGGTGGCTATTTTCCTAACCTTCCCAACATTGTTTGGTTATCATGAGGGGAAGGGACTTAAACGGTATTGTGGGCACGTCGCTCTCCCAATTGACTTATATACTGATGTCGTGTATTTCACTTATGAATGTTCTTCCGTTTGCATTTTTGATGCATAATTTGAATATATTTGTACGAGTGTATTTTGTATAGCATGTAATTTTTTTGTAACCATAACTATACCATCGGGTGCTTCAATAAAGATATTAATATTAATTATTATTATTATTAGATGAGCTCACAACATGACGTGCTGTGTCGATTATAAGACACATATACAGATTCAGACACAATTGCAAATTCCCCATTAAAGGGGTGACCGACGACAGGTCGCATCTCACACTTCTTTAATGCACTCACACACGTAACAAAATATGGCCCTCTTACATTAAAAACTTTGATCAGGAACTAGGAGCACACACTAAGGTGAAGGAGTGTGGTCAGAGGCCAGTATCAGCAACAGGGGCCGATTGCTTTTGTTAGCTTACACCTCCTGAGTCATAGTTTCTGGGCCCTCCCCCACTCACGTCAGACCGCTTCTCAACGAGACAGCTACCCTGTCCCCATTCTCGATGTCATGTTCATGAATACGAGTCGATGACACAGACAGGGTATCACCGATCTCGATGATCAACTGGAGGGTGTTCGATCTATTGTATTTATCTGAATCCGTTGGCCTTACCACCCGTGCTCATTTGTGCAGGATAATTGTTAGCCATTGAATTGACTTGCCAAATGAAATGCAGTATCGCACCATAAGGGAATAGAACTTGGGTTGTTGTGATCACGTGTCTCAGACTCTATCCACTCGGCTGCTGCGCTGGCATGACACAGTTACTCCACCGACAGTGATGCAGACACACTGCACCTGTCTGGTATCACTCATCCATCTCAGTTATCGATGGAGCTCCGGCGCTACAACGGCGGTAATTGTTGAAGCGCTCGATATTCGCGCTCTTTGATGGGATAGCGACGCTGTGCGGCAGAGCAACGGCAGTTCATTTCCAGTCCGAGACGCGTTATAACCGCTTGCCCTTCATTGATTACCTCCTATAGATGGCAGTGCTGCTCTCTCCGTCGAAATTATTGGTCAGAGCTAGGTGATCAGTGATGGACCATAACTACCTCTTCAAACACGTTAGACAAACGACGGTGAATGCAGGCCAGCAGCGGCTGGAGGTAAAATGTTAAACAAGTTTCGCTAGTGCAGCTGGATTTAAACCTATGCCTGAGTCTGTATTCCTGAGCCAGTGGATGATGTGTTATTTAATCGCCACAGGGTGCATTGATATTTTTTCCGGTAGAGGTAAATAGAGGTACAATTCGGTTAATCGATTTTTTATAGATTCATCTACTCCTGTTGTAAATCAAAAAATCTGAACACGGTATGACTTGAAATTCGGTTTTCGACCCTTAACGTTGCATGATTACGTTGAATATACAAATTTTCATTCAGTTCTGAGGGATCGTAACTGAATCAATGTGTGCTAAGGGCGCATGTCATTAGAGGTTAGGCACTTTTTGAGTAGTGCACTTATCAATCCATACAGCGGGTTGACCAAGTAATGAATATTAATTCAATACATGACTCAATCGAAGAAAAACGTTTATTCCTGTTTCGGGAGCCGAAACACTATTTGGTGTACATTAGCCTTGAATGCGCATTTGCAGACGAAAGACTTAGGAATGCAGACAGAGAGCTAATCATGAGGCACTCTGTCGCTCCCTTCCTAATCGGGAGATTTTTCCGAGTGAAAGCAAGTGCTGCACTCAACAGTCGTTAAGTTATTCGTCAACGCCGGACGATCACAGATAAACGGAATTCAAGATAGGTATGGGTTGTGTTATGTCAGGTCACCCACGCATGACCGTGGAGTGCCGGGTTGTTCTATTGTTATCACTATATCATTATCATTATAATTTGTATCGTCATTACCTTTGGTACAATATCTACTATTTTTTTATGATTGAGTAATTTATTTCTATCGTCTAGCAATATTTATTCTGTATTAATAACGAGACCAGTGTGAGAACAGAGGTACAGTAGCGATGAAAATTCGTTTGTGATAAAAGATTAGGAGAAATCTTCAATTATAATTTTTCGCTCGACATATGAACTCATCGGAAATTAATTGATTTTATCCATATAGAAAGTTTGTCCAGATATAATCCCGTAAGAAATTTCCATATGAACTTAAATTCCACGGGGGAAAAGTCTAGTTTCTTTATGGTTCTTGACTAACTATAAACGAATTTTCTTTCGCTACTGTACAGTAGCGAGCGAAAATTCGTGTATTATTTAGAACTGAATAAAATCTTCTGTGTCCATTTTCCACTCTATTTCCGAATTTATCGGAAATTTGATTGTTATCACCCTATAGGAAGCTTTGTCCGCACATATTACGTGAGAAATTGCTATATGAAGTTTGATTGCATCTGGGAAGAATCGAATGTTTTTTCCAGTTACATAAAAAACTAATTTTCGCTCGCTATTGTACATAGTGCCTCCAGTTAAGAAGTTTGCTCGCAAGCGAGAACAAGTTTGGGACCGGAGCAATGAACGAGATCAGTTGGAGGCCAGAGTTATGTAGCAAACCCATTTGTATCCATACATAAACTCAAAACCTGACTTAGAGTCCAAAGCTCAGTTAGACTTCAGAACAAGTTCAGGACTAAGTAATTGCACCGCGAATGTGAAATTCAATCGCAGGACTCTGCAGATGAATATATCAATGTATTGTATACTAATGAACAGCAAAACTAATCTATTTCTACAAAAGAGGATGTTATCACTGACTAATACTCTTCACTCACTTGGCTAAAGAACAGATTGTTCGTATGTTTGGAAATGTATTATATAAATTCATTTTGACAATTTCTTCTCCCTGTTTTCTTTTTAAATCTTGGTTGAACTGTAAATGGTCATGCTTAAGTAATTGTCTGATAACCTTACTTATTTTCTTTGAAATAGTTCACTGTTCTAAGGTAGAAGTTAGTATTTTGTGCATCGAAGTATTAAATATTGTCTTCAGAATTGCTCCGGTGGATGAGGATTTGGTACATATAACTGTGTTTTCTGTTTTTTTACGTCATATGTCAACCTGTCAGTAAACCTAAATAAATGTCAACCCTCTAAATCAATTAAATATTTATATAATTCTTATGAATGGGAAAGAACATTATTTGTACACGTATTATAATTTAAATTCGGATATTTTGGAGTGTAAAAGAATTAAAGTTTTCCTCCGTAGGGTTTTACAGACCATGACTTCACCAAAGGCGGAGGTCGATAACGTGTTTTTAGAATCTTCAATTGACGTTTGTGAGAAAAAGTTGAGGCATCCACCTGTGGTCAAAATACTTGAAGGGAAAGTAGCTGATTACGGCAGATATCAGATGTGAAGAAGTTTTTTTAGTTGGGTTCTATTTTTAGTTTACGGATTCCGAATATATCAATTCTCGACAGATTATCAAGACTGGGGTACACACTTAGAGTCGAAACAAGTGAAGCGTGGACTGAGACTTATCATTAGGTGACTTGAAGCACCACTTCACCGGACACTGAGTGGCGAACGTACTGCTAAAAAAAGCGCATTTCACCACGTTGTGCAAAATGATGCTAGTGAGATTGTTAGCGAAGAGCTTGTTAAACAATACTGGTAAAACAGTCATGGAAAATTGAAGTAAAAGTTGAATTATATTTTAATGGCCGTGTTGCAATCGGATTCATCTCTACATAACAATTCGACATCAACTCTGACGCTGCCTTTTAGCCTAGAATGATCGGATACGCCACGAGGAATAAGTCAAAGCCAAACAATGGACCGAAATGAAGTGAAATTGTCTCTTTTTCAGGGCGTGTTAACCAAGGTCAATTTTCTCCGGGACCAATTGAGATGGCGAAGACAAGTATTACCTCACGGTTGGTCAGAACGGTGTGCAGAAGTGATGTACGCTCCCGCAAGCTCAAAGATGAGCAGAGCAGCAGCAGGTTACCCAGGCGGGGCACTGCCAAGAAGGGAAAAAGTTGGTAATTAATACCCGGGCACGCAGGCTGGTCAGGAGACGGCACCGGTGAGCATGGTATTGAGAGCAAACAAAAAATAAATGATGGACAGTTTCATCTGATGGGTAATGAGGGCAACAGGGCGAGATAGTCTGATGAAAGTTAGATGTGGTGGGCTTTGTTTAGGGGAACAATCCCAAGTCAGAATCGGGCAAAGAGGGTTTTAAAAAAGCGTGTGTCTGCATCCCTTGCAAAACCTAGGGGTGCATTTGGGGTTTGAGTGAACCCAGAGAGTGCTGGCCTCGGGCGGCAGTCTACCTGACCTACCAGTAAGTCATGATGGGAGAAGAGAATGTAGATCGGAGTTCAGATAGGGAATGTGGGAGATCATGATTAGTAAAGAAGCTGGTTACTTCCGTTTTGGTTACAGCATCTGCCGCCCCATTGCCAGAGATTGAACAGTGAGACGGTACCCACAGTGAACTCCCTCAATAATGGAACTACACGAAGAAAGCCTATCCGGGAAAATAGCTGAGGGGGAAGAAGTAGGAACGGAGGACAGGAAAAAGTACCTGGTAAATGCCAGAAGTTCAGCTGCCTGGTGCGTGTTTTGAGTGTTGAGGCGGAATGGAAAACTGAAGTTAAGACTAAGGACAACCACAACAACACCAACACCAGCAGCCGGTGCTCTCATTACAGAGCCATCAGTAAAGTTAGTAAGGGGGTTAGGGCATGCACTGGAAGAAAGGTCGGCAAATATTGCTGGGGCACTACCCTCAACTTCTTCTATGGTAGCTGTAGGAGAGGATCTGTGGATGATGGAGGAGAAGGAAATACATGACGAAAGAACAGAGAAGATTTCTTTAGGGTAAGTGAGAGGAAGAGACAGTTCATGGAAGTGTAATAGGTTTCAAGTACTGCAAAGTAACGGTTACCAATAGTGTTAACAAGAGAGCGGGATTGGAGTCAGGAAATGATCACGTCTCAGAAGAATAGTGAGAGGATTATACGCAGGTCGAAAAAGAAGCTGGAGAAGAAACTGCCCGCAGCGTTGCTCTTGTCGCAGATCAGGAGGCAGGGGCCCAGCTTCGAAAAAGAGTGAGGCTGAAAATAAATTGAACACAAAGCACCAACTAGGAGGCGTGCAGCGGTGGAATGTACCACATCAAGTCTTAAGATGAAAGAATGGGATGCAGAGGAGTACAGGGGAAGCCGATAGTCAGTCAGACCCCCAATGTGGGCTTCGAAGTAGTCACAATTTTCACCGGGAACCACCAAATCGGGAGGCGTATGAGTTCGAAGTGCGGCTGCCATGTCAGGTAAGGGGATTCTGATATTAATAGGAATGCCACGTAATTTTTGGCCCTTGGAGTGTGGGATGCGAGTGCCAGAAATATGAATGAGAGGGCCAGTGGCAACAGAGCGTTTAATGGTAAAGAAAGAGGTGTCTGTTTTTAGGGGATTGACGATGCGACCCCACTGTTCAGCCCACAGAGCAAACATTTCTATGGCTGCTTGAAGAAGGGCCTGGGCCGATGGAACAGTGTCAGCAATGACAAACATTGTAATGTTGTCAGCCCAAATAGAGGTTATGTATAACATCTGTAGATAGGTGAAATTAGATTAGAGTAAGGAAAACAAACGAGCATGAAAGCTCATGTCGAGTGTTTCCTCTGAAAGAAGTGAAAGAAGAGTGGGGGATAGTCAACGAGGCTTTAGAAATTCACGCATAAATACAGGAAAAGAAAGGTTGTAAGGACAGAAAGAAGAAGGACCACCACTACTCGCACAACTACCTACTACAACCACCCCACGACTACCCGGGGCATTTCAGCCCCGGAGAAGGAAAGGTCGAGAGTCAGGTTGACTTGATCAGGATCCGGGCCAACAAGAAGCGAATATAAAAATTTAGATTTCAAGCGGTCGTAGCTCAGACGGTCGAGCAGAGACGGCCACGCCCATACGCTCGGCGGACTCACACTTTTCCTCGTGCGCATGCTTGTCGGCTTGCCCCAGAGATTGGATCAGATCGACTCCAACAAGGTATTGAGTCTACTCCCAAAGGAGTGTATGGGTATTAATATTTTGACACGTATATGCACATTAAGGAGAGCAGCATACCCAGTTTCTCGGGTTGTGATCGTCCCTTCATGTGCTCAGAAGATTAAGTTTTCTGTACGCAAGCGGTTCCTTGAAGGCTTTCGCACTTCAAGGTGAGACGTTGGACTGACATCTCCTAAGGATAGACCTGCTCTTGATAAGTGCAATAGTAGGATAGCACCACAACCAGTTTCCTGAGAGTGGTTCTCCCTAGTGTTCAGTAGAGTAAGTCTCTGAACACGTGTGCCTGACGTTGCTGCACCAGGTCCCACTCGAATCTGTGCTACTGAAGAGAAGGCGGTTAGTTATCCACATTGTACAAGGGAATAAATTACAAGGTGAGATGTCTGAGGGGTATCTCCAGGGAGTGTTATATATAATTTCAATATGCTTCAGGTGAGATGACAGATGGACATCTCCAAGAATATTTCAAATTTCAGGTGAGATGCCAGAGTTCAACAAATATTATTTCACTACGTAACCGGTGCATGCTGCCAAGCGAAGTCAGCACGAAAAATTAGCTCGGACATATGTGAGGAATGGGTTAGTTGGTGAGCGCCTCTCTCCCGGATTTGTATTACGGGAGAGAAAGAAGACAGTTAGTTCATTCACAATGTACAGATGGGTCAATTCAAAGGTGAGATGCCGGAGGTGCAGGTGCATTAAGTGCACTATTTTTAGTTCCAGGAGAGGTGGCAGAAGAACATTTCTAAGATCTATATAAATATATCAAGTGAGATGCCAGAGAGACATCTCCAAGCTTTGTAACCGGCGCTAGTATTACGAAGGGAAGAAGAGGAAAAACAAAAAAATATCATCGTGTCGACAGTGTCCTTCCACGGGAAGGTACTCACTGATTCAAAAGCAGGATGTTTATTTTGCTTACTGTGCATTCCCATTTCTCTCCCTTCTTTTCTCTCCCGACGTTGAGGGTAGTCAAGTAAGGATTAAATACCATTGCGCCGGCAATTTCTCTCCGTAGGAGGATACTCATTGCCTAATAATCGATGATATCTGTCTAATCTACGTCGTACTGTAGAGTAGAGCAAGCTCTCCTCATGGTGCGGTTTTGATTTTTGCATATAACGGGGTGGGGGGGTGAGCCGCCGTTGCGGCTGATCGGTAAGCGTCGCTAGGTTGCCGGCAGACTTCGCCCGCACATATTTGTTGAATCTACGTCGTACCTTAGAGTTGAGCAACGCTCTCCTTCTGGTGCGGGTTCAATTTTCGAATATCATGGGGTGTGGGGGTGAGTCGATAGCAGACTTCACCCTCACTAGCTCGCAATTTTGGCTACCTCTCCCCATTTTTCTCCTCTCCTTTCTCCCCCGCAGGGAGGGTAGAAAATTAAAAGAAAAATACCTTTCGGTCGGCAAGGCCTCTCCATAGGAAATTACTCATCGCCCCAACAATAGATGATTTCTGTCTAATCTACGACGTACCGTAGATTTGAGCAAGCTCTCCCCATTGCGCGTTTTTGATATTCAACAGACACCATACACTGCTGGAGGCAACGAACATCCTCCCACGGAGGAACCTCGCCGACACGACGGCACTCCTCCCCTCACTCCTCCACACCCCCCCCTTCCCCAGGGGAGAGGAAAGAAAGGAGGGGTGTGGTGGTGAGTGCTGGTTCCGTTCCACATATGAATAATAAAATAAAGAGTAAAAATATATGGTATTCCTACAAGTCTTCACCGCCGCATCGAGTTGAGCAAGAACTCCTCTCAGGCGTGTCGATTTTTTGGATACCTGTAGTAGTAGGGAGAGCAGACAAGAAAACATTGAAGAGAAGAAGTGAAATTACAGAGCCTTGAGGAACATCTGAGATGATAGAATGACTCGGAGGAAGCTGATTATACTGAAACGGAGAAGGAACGGTCTTTTAGAATGCTTGACATCCAGGGCAGAAGTCGGCCAGATACATGGAGATAAGCCGATTCGTTGAGAATTCCTTGGTGAGAAGCACTGTCAAATGCACCGGTGAGGTCAAATAAAATAGGAAAGTTTATTTGCTGGGTACGCAGAGCTAATTCAATCAGATGTTCAAAGAGGACGAGGGCATACAAGGTATGTACAGGAAGAGGGAAGTGTCAATAAAGATTCAATTTCGGGATCTGAAAAGCCGAGAATAGATCTATCCTCAAGATCTTGCAAATCATTAGTTACTTTTCCTATGTTGAAAGAGTGGGTCTGAAGGACTCAGACAATATAATTATTTTTGTTGAGGACAAATGATGTGGTAGCACACTGAAAGGTGATAGCTTCATTTTTATTGTTCTGCTCCTGATTACAGTACCCTTCTGTTTGCACGCAAGGGGGTTGGGCCGCAGGTACTATGGCTAACCCTTTTGGAAGACAATTGTTGAAAAAATTGAAGGGGAGAGTTTTATGGTCCTCTTGTTGGATGACACAGGACGATGGTGCGAAGGATGCAGAAAAATGAGTAGAGGTAGAGATGTGAACCTTTGGAGCTTTCTGATGGCCAGCTGGGAATGTTGAGGTAGAGAGCTGTGGAAAAAACGTAGTGACAGCACGGTTCATGTAATAAGTTTTTATTTTCTTCTGAGGAAGGAATCTGAATGAAATAAATGAAGCAAGAGGCAAGGGAGGTAATGGGTCGTCTGGAGGGTCGACTACCATTTCATGGGTATCATCAGCCGGCTGGGAGGTTGCAACCCCTCCAGTCACGAGGCAACGGAGGAGCAGGCCTATTTATTTATTTAGATTCAACACCAGTTATTGATTGGTACAGTAAAACACGATTTCTAGCAGAGTGTTGTAGTAGATTGCCTTTTATGTGGAACACAGGTGCACAGACTTTCAGAGATGACCTCTCACCGTCGATCGATTTTCCAATGAACTAAAATCCGCCACTGAGTCAGCCACTCCACAGTCCAGTCATTTTTTTGGAACTGTTGTAATTCAAAACTGAATTTTATTCCTGTGGCGTAGTAAAGTTGTTTTGAAGATAAATGGTCAAATTGTTTCTTACAATATACCATATGCTTGTTTCAAATATTGAATTGTATCCGTCGTTTAAAAGCTTGCTTAACAACCGAAAAATAAAGTCCTCGCTCTCAATTTCTAAGCCAATCAATCTAATTAGAAACGGTTCATCATCTTCCAACACTGCAATTATTAAGGGTGACTTCACCAAATAAATCCGAATACCATCAGTTTCAAATTTGGTGGGATTTCATTTTATTGGCATTATCGTTTTAAAATATTGTCGCTTTCTCGTACTGTACTCTCTCTTATTCTGGTAGATATACATTCTGTCGATTTCGAATACTGTCGTTTTCAAATACTATATTTTCATTGATTGTGATCTCGTTGATCTTAACTAATTCACGCTAGGACTTGGGCATCATTTTCCAGGCAATGATTTTTCTGCAGCCGTATTTTCAAGGCTCCCAAACTCGCGAAACTCACGGAACGTTGACTGCTAAATACGGTCCATATTACGGTCCGGTGCCTTGAGTCTCTTGATGCCATTACTGGCAACAATAGGAGTCACGATTTAATTTTTTAGTAATAGCGGCATGGAAGCAAGAAGACTGTGTGTGGTATGACGGGCATGAATAGTATGTCATGATTGCAGGAAGAGTGCGGTGCAGAGGCAAGAAGAGTGTGTGTATGACATGACGGACCATAGCAGTGTGACATGACTGCAAGAAGAAAACGGCACGGAGGCAGGAAGAGTGTGCGCGGCATGGCGGATAACATGATGTTCAAAATTGTTTAAAAGTTTTAGAAGGAACTAAACAGGTCTTTAGGACCAAATTAGGCATCTTTTTGTATAGCAAGAGAATTGATAGTGAGGTAGAACGTCTACGAGTGCTTCATCGGTCATTTCTGTTTCTAACCCATCAAGAAAGGGAACGTTTCAGCTATTATAGCGCGATTCATGTAGAATTTATAGAGCCGTGACTTGAACGTTTCGATTGTATTGCTGATTACAACCTTTGCTGGATATCTGTTCCATTCATCGACAACTGTATCCGTGACGAAATTGCACGTGAGGTCGAGAAAGAAACGCTTCCCAACAATTCAGTATCTATTATTCCTAGTCACTCCGCTCGCATTCAGAGTGAAAAGGCTTGCTTGGTCGACGTTTTCCTTACTCTTCCTTAGGATATGGAGACAAGAATTGTACGGAATACTCGAGATGCGGTCTAACAAATGCATTGTATACCTTAAGAATACTGTGTCTGGTTTTGTACGAGACAGTGCGGAATATCATACCTAGTATTTTGTTGCTTTTTGTTTGTCAGCATCGTTCCGTTCCTTGTTGCTTTAAGTCGTTACTAATGATGACACCTAAATCTCTCTATTCAGTGACAGGAATCAGTTTCTTTCGTGACATTGAATGTTTGTGATTGAGGTTATGAGGACATATGTACGTACATGCCTTTACATTTGACTACATTACATTTCATTAACCCCTTTTTTGAACAATCAATAATTTTGTTCAAGTCTAATTTAATCTGCTGACACTCAAGTTCGGTTTGCCATTTTCCTCCTATCTTAGTATTGTCTAAAAACTTGCTCGTGTTCGAAAGCGCGTTCCTGTTGAGATCGTTTATGAATAGTATGAAGAGAACTGAACCCAACGCGGATCTTTGAGGCACAACGCTTGTAACATTACCCCACTAGGAGGAAACTCCGACTGTAGCCTATATTTTATCCAATTATTAAGCTCGTCTCGTATACCGATGCTGAGCAATTTACCAAGTGAGCACTAGTGGGAGATTTTGTAGAAGGTTTCTTGAAAGTCAAGATAAATGATGTCAATGGGAGATTTTGCGTTGCGATTTTCAATTAATTCATTTTAAAAAAGCAGCTGGAAAGGTTGTCTCTGCAGCCATGCTGAGAGTCGCCTATCAACTTGTTTGATTCCAGGAATTCTGTGATTTTATCCGTTATCAATTTTTCCATCAATTTGTCAATGACGGAGGTGAGACCTATTGGTCGGTAATCACAATTGTTCTAACGGTCGCCGTGTGAGGGTATAAAATCCGGATCGGGTTAGAGTATCTTGTAAACTGACGCCGAATTCGTTTATTGAACTAAACTGTAATACGTGTTTTGTGTTTTCGTGTAATTCGTGTTATTGAACTCGAATGAACTCGCCATATTCTCAGCCCAGTAGATAGCTAGCCGAGATAACTATACAAGGATAAAGTGTCGTATAGCTACCCTGGCAGCGGCTGAATAAGCTTCAGAAGTAATCTTTTGAAATCATAATTATTTCACGTCAGCTGGAACACGAATGAACTCAAGAAAATGCATGCATGTAGTATTGATGAACGCTTTAACTCGTGGCCGTAAACTCGACGCTTGAACGCTAACCCAGAATGCCCCTCCCTCGTCCTCTCCTGAGAATCTGGTGCCATGACCTTCATCACTTCGCTTGAGGATCAACAGCCGTGTGTCATAATATCCCCACCACTGTTGGGGGAGCAAAATCGTTGCTTCACTTTCCTCATCGCCCCGTTAATGCCCGGGGACACAATCTCCCTGCCCTGTATACCTCATAGAAGAAATATAAATAGTACACTCATCATAAGGGACAGCAATTTGAGCATTATCAAAATTAAGGATACAGGTCTATCACACTATGTGAAAATGATTACCCCTAACAGCATAAACCAATTAATAAAATGCATTTATGTAGTGCAGCCCTTCAAATCATACCTGATCCGGATTTTCCGTTTTACTAACCACTCGCCGGATCTATTCAAAATTGTGAAAGTTTTTGCCGGGAAAAATTGTATTGCTCGCATATGTATTAATGATTCACTTTGTCATCTAAACCGCAGCAGCAAAGCCTATTTCCATAGACTGCACAGCAACCTGCAATTAGAAGAAATCTCCAATGAAGACTAAAATGTTCTAGCTTTAAGGCATGTGATACGATGTATATGAAAAGTGTTTTAACTCTTGTTCAAAGACTATCATTCACACAATGACCAAGCCATGTCCTACACAACTGTACCCTCAAATTACTAGCTATGAATCCTACAATAGATAATGCAAACAAAATCTACAATCCAGTTACACCTCTTTCATTGCCAGTTCCGAGTACCTACCATGCTGGTACTGCTCTATCCACTCATGACCTTCGTGCCGGTGCACTGCATCAATATGTTCTCTCACTTTCCCTACCCTCCTCCTCCAGCCTACTCTACTCGGGAATCACTGTCCACCTATGCTTGCAATACAGCCCCTCTCCTACTATTTCGCTACCCTTTCCCCACCTCTTCTCAAGCTCCAAATCTACTCACCCTGCTTAACCCTCCCATATACTACCCCTCTCCACCCATCCACACCCTTCCTCTATCCCTCCTCAGAGTTTGGCCATACGACCTCTCTCCAAGGTTCGGTCTCAAATCTCACCGCTTGGTTCTGTTCGAACACCCTCGCAAAGACATACCATCAGAAGAGAAAAAAGATATCCCAAATATACACACAATTCGAATAACGAAATGGCAACTAGGTTTAAAATGTCAGTGGAAGTGTCACTGAAGATCGGATTAAAAATCTAAATGCGGGTCGCGCTGCTACATGATGAACAATGATGAATCGATTGAGCGAGTGCCGAGGCCGATGTAGGGGATGAAAAATTGTCGACATTACCACCGGGGCATTAATATTGACAACATTCTTAATTATTTAAAATTGAAGAGACTATAAACATCGGCAGACGGATATTATATGTTGAACGTAGTTGGTTAATCTTTTGAAACACATGTCGGGCGTAACACTGAAAATAGGTTAAAGGTGATGAAAATGAGTGATGGAAGAAGCCTTCCACTATATTGATGAAGAGCAAGCTTCTGCTGCCTATCCCCCAAACGATGAAAGATTCCTCTCTGAGATACAAAATAGTTTAAATAACCAAAGATTACGATCGCAAATTTGGAGATCTGGTCCTTGCAATTCTCAGCAACTTCCTTAAAACACAGATCACCATCTTAGATGAATCAGAGACAAGCGACGTTACAAAAAAACAGTTACTGTAATGAATGCAAAAACTTGATAAGAGACGAGGCTGCTCAATACTCACTATTTGTAGTCAAACAAAAAAAAACGCCCATCCACCCGCTACTGCCACAATTCAAACTGCAAAATACTACAGTTGATCGAAACAAGCATATGGGAACAAACTTGCAGTGCTCAAATAGGTTCTATCTCCTAGGATACGACAATGATTAGTCCATGTTCGAAGAAGAATTGCCTCTGCAATCATCCCAAAATGACACCAAGTGCATTGTAAGTCAAAAAGATTCCTTAAGTCACAAACTTCAGTAATCTGAACCATCCATAAATGAAAATAACCAAAATATTCCAAGTAATATCTCGATAGAACATGTAAATGATAGAGTTTATAGATAAAGATGGATCGCATGAAGATGATAGTGATGGATGAGTCAATCGACATTTCATGCATGACTGAAACATGGCTGGAATTCAATATTAGCAATACTTTCATCCAGATGAAAGGTTTCAAAGTTTATAGAAAAATGTAGTGCAAGAAAAGGAGGTGGAAGGGTGATTTATGTTCGAGATAAATACACCTCTTAAAAAACACGGTAATGAAGTTGATGACCTCTGGGTCAACCACCCAGGTACGAAAAAACATTGATGTTGTCGGATTTGTTTACAGAGTACCGAAAGCAATTGTACACTCTCATCAATATATCGAAGAAAGATTTCGAGATGTTTTCAGCGTGGAGAGACGTTCCACAATTTGGAAGATTTTAGTAATGTTCAATTGGAATTGAAATCAACTAATATGAAGCCAGTATTGAATAGACTTGCCCTACATCAGCTCATGAAAAGTGCCACAAGAAATACCCCCGAGTCTCAAACTTTACTAGATTTGTTCGTAAACAACAATCCGTCTTTTATCTCTGGAGACGCGAATCCTAATTCCATCTCTGACCAAAAAAATATGCACCATAAATATAAGAAATGAGACGAAACTACCGTGAATAATCTGCCGTACATGAATAAACAACACCGCGAAAAATTTCAGAGCACAACTAACCGCAAACGTCGAGATGATCAATTTGATACATTACACATATAACGTCACAGAGCCAGCCCTAATTCTCAATAACTATCTTCTCACATCTCTGAATGCTGTGGCGCCAACGAAAACTAAAACTATGCAAAGCACACCGGTTAAATGGATTACAGAAAAACTGTGTTATGATATTGCACTGAAAAATAAATCAAACGCAGAGAAAAACTGAGCATCACTCGGGTAGAATTAATTAGAATTCAGAATAGAAGGGTCAACGAAAAGTGAAAAGAGTTAAAATTTTAAATCATCATGACGTACTAAAACAGTGCAGAACTCATCCCAAAGAAACGTGGAATGTACTGAAAAGAATTGTACCCAACGAGAAAAATTTCACCACACCGACTTACGAAAACCGTCAGTCAACTGCAGATAAATTCAACAATTTTTTTAGCTGAAGTGGGGAATGAGTGTTTTGAAGAGGTAACCAAGGAAGCCGCTCAAAGATTACAGAGCGGCGAAACAAAAATATCAAACACGAATGCTTTTAGTGGGGATAGTGACGCAGAAGCACGAGCCAAATGGAAACCAATGCAAGTATCGCCACTCGACGTAAAACCTGCTGTATTCGCCTTAAAGAACACAAACTCAAAGACTTTAGGTTTCAATTTGAAGGTAGGGCCGCAGTAGAACGCATTGCGTTCTCCAGAGACAAACTAAAACAAGCAAGAAAACGAGAGATTCCCATTTAAACAATACAAGTTAATGGTCCTTTATGGCTAATTAATTGGGAAGGAATGCATCAAAGCCACATATCTACTACCTAAAATGAATCCTAAGAAGAACATTAGTAGGCTGGCAGAAGAGGACACAAAGTAGTGAGAAGCTCACAGAGAAATAAGAAGATTGAGGGAGCTTGAATAGCCAAGCATGCGATAGCGTTTTGTGCACCTGTGAATGAGGGATGGGCTGTATCCCAGAAGTATAATTGTATAAAGAACTACCACCGTAGGAAAACAAATATTTCAATATCAATGAAGTACAGAAGCAACTTAAAACTATACATCGGCCAATCTATAGGACCAGATGATATGCAGCAAACAATGTTGAAGAATCTTTCGGAAATCATTAGCAGTCCAGTGACATGTTTTCATCAGATGTATGAGTACTGTGAGTAATCCAGATGATTGGAAGAGGGCAAACACTACAGTCATTTTCAAGAAGGAATGCAGACATGGGCCAGGCATGTACAGACCAACCAACCTAACTTCTGCGGTCGGAAATACCTATAAATAATATTTAAGAGAAAACGACATGCCACCCAGTTACAAATATTGTATTCGAGTAAACCTTATATCGATTCCTAAGTTAATTGAGCTGTTTCGCCTATCTCCTCCATTTTCTCGCTATCATCAGCAAAATATACGGGGAAAGCAAATCTGTTAACCTTATCTTACTTGATTTCCATAGAGCTATCGCTAAGGTGCCCCGTGAACTCGCGACTAATAAAAGTTGTGGCCCACGGTAAAGTGTTCATGGACCTCTTCTCGTCATCACGGCCATTAATGACCTCGACACCGGCATCATTAGCACAATATCAAAATTAACCGATGACAACAAACTCAGTCATAAAGAAGTTTCCGAGCAGGATTCAATAGTTCTTAGCTTTACATCCGAAAATATTCACTACTGTAAGCACTGGGACTACACTTAGAAGACCCCATTTGCAATTTGAAATCAAATTCTGGCCCTTTCCCAAATGGGGGATATCAAAAAATTGAACGGATTCAACACCTAGTAACGAAATGATCACAAAACCGAAATCCAAGGTATACCCACGAGGACTTGAAAAACGAAATCTGATGTCAACCGAAAGAAAACTATTAAGTTAAAATTTACCCTCCGTGATGGTGTAAATTATAACAACATTACCACTTTAAAAACCGGTTTGACAAGCACAGAAATATAAACCTGCCGCAAATTTTAGTAGGTGATGTGGAAACAGCAGCTGACGAAGGAGGAAGTCATAAAACTGAGCTAGATTCAACTCTTCAACCTGTTTCAGGAAAAATGACTGCACTATACTATCTGTGTCTGCAAGATGCCGCTTTGGGGAACGACATCATTTCAAACCGATCTGACTTTCCGTGGGCAGCAATTTCCCATGACCTGTCCCCTCAGGATTTTTATCAGGGTAAATGTCCAATAGACGGTCTACAAAAAAAAAACATGACGCTATCAATGCCCTTTAGCAAGTAATCCGAGAAGTAATCTCTTCCCTTGGCCGACATACCTGTTGCGTAAACTCAAGTTCCAATATAAGGGTTAACCCCTGTATTCAGCCACAGACTCTCTCTTTCAAGCATTTATTTGGTCATACGCCTACAACAATTGATGATATCCTTTAATTCGGTTTTTGTTTCCAATTTGCATGTGAATTAATGTTGATTTATGAGCGTTTTTTTCATGCCACCAGTTATGTCCCTTGTCAGACGTAATAACAGGCCCTCCGGCTGGTATTGTGAAATTGTTTGTGTTAGTTATCAAAAATTTCGTTGCGACAGTTGCTATTTGCAAACAATCCGACGTCCACAAGAAGGTTGCTTTTATAAGTAAAATCTAAACTTCAACAATCCAGATGAAATAATGACAACGAATCATGTTATTTTCACATGTGACCAATGATATCGTTTCCTGTAGCGTACGATGTCTAATTTGGTCGATAAATTTATGAAAACCTTGCAAATTAACACCACGTGCACTCACTCTCTCCGTTCATCGGTTTTATGAAGTGGTGGCCGTCAGATATGGACGAATTAATACATTGCATACGGAAGCTCATTATATGCGAGAAGGACGGTCCCTCCTTTGCTCAGTTTAGGTAGGGACGCATGCCTTAGGGTCGGACGCAACAAATTTATGAAGCATTTTCGAATTAACATCACGTGTTTTCACTCTCCCCGTTTTTTTTTGCGACGAGGTTGACCGTCAGATATGAATGAATTAATATATTTTATGAAGAGGCACATAATTGAGGGGATGGCAGCTCCTCCATTGCTTAGATTAGGCCGGGACGCATTCCTCTCCCGTTCCTGCTCCGATGTAGCGACGGCTCTGGTTCTATTCAAAACGTGAAAATTAGGATTTTGTGGAGCCTACGGTACATCCGTCTCGTGAAGCTGTTGGAGGTAAAATATCTGAATCCCGAATTACATTTCAATTGCTCAACTTATAAATTTTTTAAACAGTATCAAGACATCAAATGCAGAATATATTACCTGATTTTCTGGGTCGAGTGCAATGGGGAAGAATGGAAAATATAGACTCTACTGTACTGGGTTAAGTTAATAGCTAGAGACTATGCATGAGACGAGCGGTATGTATTCCTTGAGTAATAATGCATTGTGTTCAGGAATTCGATAATGTTAAAAAAAAGGATTGTACATATATAAATAAGTTTACTTTCAAGCAGGTGGTTGACGTAGGGGAAGGGAGTCACAGAAGGGGAGGTGACTCGTTTCCCCATCAACAAAGCCGCGGTGATTTGTCTGGTTCAAACACCCAACTATCTGCACTGAAGGCTAATTCTGCTGATGAATGAGCGCGACAACCACTCGTCAACCCCTGCCAAATAAATCGGTAAAATGAAATAAGAAGAGCAGATGCATTCTACAGAGGACCTTAACGCCAAGGTTGATTTTGGAATAGTATTCTCAACGAAGTTATCACAGATACAGTTACAGATCCAGACACCGACACTAGGCTGAATCCCTTAGAAAGGAGGATGGCCGATGGCAAGGCGCACCTCACACTCCAATTATACATTCACACGCAAACAAATGTAGCCCTATGACGGTAAAAAGTCCGGCTAGGAGATCACAACACACTCACACACACGCCAATTACTTTGTGAAAAATAAAAATACGTAAATGGTACATTGATTTTTTTATTTACATGTTATACTCTCTCAATCTGAATAGAACATTAACAAATTACTTCCTCATAACAGGATTATTTGCGAAGGATACAGATCGAACTAAATGCAGACGGTAAACGAAATTGAGCTCGTCATTCAAAAGCAGTTATAATGGAAGAAGCTAAATAAATGCCATATGATGTGTATTGCCCTTTTTGTTTGTAAGGTGCCGGTATATAAGGAATATATTGAATTTATATCCAGTATTATGTAAATAGTGATGGCACGCATCAATAACGATTAGAGCGAGACCACACTGCACTATATGACCTGCAAATTTTGTCATAGATGTATGTGAAAACTTTTCGGAGTAAGTTGTAATCCAGGCTAAATACTGGGAACAGTGCCACAGGAGCAGTAACTAATTTTCTCTTCATCTCCCTCACCATCCCTCCTCGACTCTTTCCGGTCGGTCTTTTCCAAAAGTCCCTCCTCCAATACCCACTAATCTTCTCCTTGGTCGGATAATTCCATTACCGTCGTCCGGGAAATGCTTGAAAAAAAATGTATCCTTAACTCGCGAAATGAAGGGAATCAACAGCCTGGAAGACATAATTGGACGGAGGGGAAAAGCATTAAAGTGGCCATCGCCTGGCTCTATAAAGGGCTAAGCAGCCTCCCAGTGTGGATCTTTTGTAATGAGGAACACTACGATTGATCTGTGAGAGATAAACTCATTAAGATAAATTAACGCAGACAACATGTGGAATGAGTTTGAAACATATTAAGTGATCATTTAATCGAGCAAATTAACAGCTAAGCCTTCAATTGTATCTTCGTCTGGCCGGCGTGTACATTATACTGATGACTCTACAAGACTTTTCTTATTGTGATTGTGCAAAGTTACATAGAAAACTGTATATAAATCTTATTCGTCCAGATAACATTGCATTTAAGTGAAATAATAATTGTAACTCTTAATTTTATAAAGCAAACATTTCTCAATGCGTGAGTGTGTTCCGTTTAGGAATCATGCCGATCAGCAGTTTAACTTGGAAGTAGCAAGTTAGCAGGATTCATTCATGTTATGGAAATTGTATGACATACAATATCAAAAAATATTCTTCCTTGTTAGCACGATTAAGGAAATTTTGGTTTACGAGCACTGACTCTCCTTCAAAACTCTCTCCTATAATGATTTACCGAAGATTTGTGAATTGACGTAATCGTAGGTCTCATAAAGCTGGGAACACTTTAACGAAATCATTCGTTTGTCAATACTAATCCCTATCGTTTTACCACACACCTTTCTTTCATTGGTTTATTGGTCGAAACTCCATCGATTCAAATCCACTCTGACTACATCAATCCCAATCAATAGCAAGAAATAATCATCATTTATGCTTAATTGACGATTCAATCCTATTGGTTTAGCCCTACAAACTCACTTCTAAGTATCACCATCCTTACAGAAACTAACAGCAAATAATGATTTTCCCAGTATTCCCTGTTTTTGGACCCTGGCTTTATTTTCATCCCTTTAAGCCTCAAGTAATGGCATCTGATCAACAGCGTCTTTGTCTGATCCGAGCGCACAAGGAAGAAAATAAAGATCACTGACGAGGAAAGAGTCAAGTCTTCGTCTCCATTTGCGGTGATTTAATTAGTATCTTAGAGACGAAATTGTAGTGTTTATGGCCGTTTCGGTCTTTTGAGAGGGCTTACATTTGATTTCGACTGTCTGAAATCATCAACAGTTCTTTTGGCTCGAACAAGGTTGCCTTCCAAAGAAGGAAGATTTATACTGAATTCGAACGTCAAAGAGAGCATCCTGTATCGGTCCAGTTATTGTATTTTAGGATCAAGAAACGGAAAAGTTGTAGTTGGAAATAACATTTTACGAAAATTCACAAAATAATTTCAGATCGTTTCGGTTTTATTTCTCGTTGGACCAAGGGGACGATATCGTTGCTGGATGCTGTTCTGCAACGAGTTGCTGCCGCTTACCGACATTTTGTAACATCTATTCCTAGTCACAACATTCGCATCTAGAATGAAAGGAACCCTTTTTGTTCGACGTACCCTTGACATACACAGTCTTCCATATTCCCATAAAATCGAATTCGTAAAACCTGGTCTCGTGAGATTTTATTTGACGCAGCGAGGGGATTAATTTAGTCGCTCTAAGTTGAACCTCCTCTAATTTAATGAAGTATTTTCCAAGATATGTTTACCAAAATATGAGTGAATACTCGTGATGCGGTTGAACGAATGCGTTGTTGAACTTATTCATTCTCTATCTGCTTTTATACGTGATATAACTGGATATCATATTATCACTTTCGTTTTCATGTTCTTGTCCGCATCGTTACATTGCTTATTTTTTTGGAACCGTCACTAATGAAGACAACTAGATCTCTCTGCTCTGTGACTGTAATCAATTTATTTCCGGGTATGTAATATTCGTCCGTGGTGCTGCGATGACCAATCTGTATCACTTTAGGTTTAGCGACATTCAGTTTCATTTGCCATATTTTTGATCATCATCATTTTGTTAAAATCAAATTTAATCGAGTGATACTCAAGTTTTATTTGCAGTTTTCGTCCTAGTTTAGCATCGTCAGCATACTGGTATTGCTCGAAAGCAGTTGTTTTCTAGATTGTTTGTGCAAATTTATGACACTAACTGGACCAAGAACAGATCCTCGAGGCACACTGCCGCTGGTTACGATACCCTGTGGGAGGACGCTTCGCTTAGTACATCTCGCTGCCGGTTATATAGCTCGCAGCGAATACGGATACTGTGAAATATACTAACTACGCGGCCTTGAGTGACTATACCGAAAGCTTCCCGTGTGGTGGTGTTTTGGGTGTGCGTGAATACGGCGAATTCGGTGGAATTCGATACATAAAATTATGAAGGGTATGATAGACAACAGGATGAGAAGTCTTGATATTTCAAGTCAAAATCCTGAGAACATTGGTTAAAATATATAAAATAAACAAAGTTGAAACCACTTGTTGGGATATGGGGTTTTGAATTCACGTAAAAATAAAAGGCATGAACGGGGGAATATTTCATGACACTTCTATTTGATGTTCGTTTGAGTGACTCTAAACGAGGTTGATAATCATGTCTTGTGTAGCTGGACTGCCAATTAAACTTTTTTGTGCATGCAGCTTCAGTGATATAAAAATGAACATCCAGCGGTTGGTCGTTGAACGTGATCTGATTGGGTAAGTTTTGTTGAACAAATTATTTGGTTTTCATCTGACTTGAATAAGCCAAATTGATTAATGAAACGAGGGTATATCCTACCATTTTTGTCCGTTGAATTCTGTCAAAAGAGTTACGTGACAGATTTCTTTAGACTAGTTTTTCCCTCCAACGCAACTGTACCGTTGAAGATTACCAATCCTATTCAATGTATAGCAATATGCTGTCGAAAGTATTGACTTTTGAGTAGCAAGCGTTTTATTGTTAGATGTGACGACATACTTCACAAGGAGGGAAAATTTGCTGCATTCGAAATAGTTAATCACCTTGGACTCCTGTCCCAAATTATGTTCATGCGTAAATTGTCTGAAGAGCATATCAAACCAGAACAAGAAGTATATTGTCCTGCGACTTCGTTCTGTTGCTTCCTAATTCCAAGTTTTCAATTCAAATCTATACGGTGTGTCTAGTAGCCCAACAGCGATTCTTGATATAATTGTGGAGGCAGGACTTTGGGGGCAAAATTTAGAAGCCGGAGAGCGTGGTTCAAATCAAAATTCCAAGTCCTGGTCAGATAAATATTTAACATGTATGATTTTCATACATTTAAATTAAAATATATATACTTTTCGTTTCAAAATCTTCGTTAAGTAATATAAAGATAGAGTAATTAGTATTCACAACTATGTTTTGCCCTGAACATCGCAATATTTCCTCATATTTGGGGAAATATTTAACGGACATTGTTGCACTTGTTTCAGAATAACATAACGCCAGTAGATTATTCTGTGTTATTCTGGTAATCAAAACTCTATGCCGGTATTGAACATATTTTACCATTATATATTAAAAAAAAACAGAGTATTCAGCGTTTTTATTATTAAGGTCTGTGAAAAAAAATGGTGTTGACGCCCTCTTCTTGATGGCGTTTCGCTCCTGTTATGATGGGACCGTATATTAGAGAATCGGCATCATAAGGGGTGCTTATAAAAAAAAATCGATGTCAATCTGTTGAGATGTTTCCTCAGTTTCTTTAAGTTGATTCGATCATACTGATCTCAAAAATTGTTATGAACTATGCAGGATAAATCTTTGTGACGGAATAAAAATCCATTGATGCAGATGCTTAAGGGAAATTTCTCCATGCTTGACATACGCATCTAATTGTTTTGTTGCAGGAGATTGCATGAGCATTTAATCTGCCAACTGTTGATTTTTAGAAATCTCTCGATGGCGTTGTTAACGCAGTGATTGAATTAGAAAATACAGTGTATAGTCGATCACTTAACACTATCATTTATTAGCGGACTAAGTCTAACATTGAATATAGAATACGTATTGATAAAAGGCAGCCGTGGCCGAGTGGTTCCCCCCTCCAACTAGGGGTAAATAGCTGTATGTCTATACATACATACATCCATAAATAAATATTCTTCATCAAAAACCGTTATCACAGTCTACAACCTCAGTGAGCTCTGCTGCATATTCTATTTCATTTCCGTCTGCAATTGCTGATACTTGCACAATGGAAAACATCAAATGGTTGAAACTCACGTATTTTGATATATAATGAATGTATATTAACAAGCTTCCGCAAGAGCCGTCACGCGGTAATATATACCTCAACGGACGAGCACTTTACTCGTAAACTCCTCGTACTTCGCAGTGATGTCGCTTTATGGAAATAATCAAATTGAGTAAATTATGTCTTCTTCATTATTGAAGCACTCACGTAAATAATTCTCATTTAGAGTGCACTGGTCTTATTTCTTAAGTGGTCACATGTCTTCATAAATTTCTCATTACAATTTTAATTAAAACGGAATGGATTATTTAGGATAGAATAATACTTTATTGCAATATATGATCCAATCAATAATGAACTTTTTAGGACACTCACGAATGGACATAAAATGTAAAAAAAAATAACATATACAAAAATGTAATGGAATATGAACTGCCGTCCTGTTCATACCCATTAGCTGGGAGCGGCTGGTGCACTGAACTGGGTATACTGATTCGAA
>SDVV010000495.1:0-31455 GCA_016164225.1 Gammarus roeselii | reverse complement strand
ATGCAAGACATTAGACACGTTTACAAAACTGATTACACTCCACTTATTGACTGCAAATGCATGACATTAGACACGTTCACACTACTATTTACACTCCACTTAGTGACTGAAAATGCATGACATCAGACACGTTTACACTTCTGTTCACACTCCACTTAGTGACTGCAAATGCAAGACATTTGACACGTTTACACTACTATTTACACTCCACTTAGTGACTGCGAATGCAAGACATCAGTCAGGTTTACACTATTGTTCACACTCCACTTAGTGGCTGCAGATGCAAGACATTCGACATGTTTACACTACTGTTCACACTACACTTGGTGGCTGTGAATGCATGACAATAAACACGTTCACACCACTGTTTTCACTTCACTTAGTGACTGCAAATGCAAGACATTAGACACGTTTACACTACTGTTAACACTCCACTTAGTAGTCGCAAATGTAAGACATTAGACATGTTTACACTACTGTTTACACTCTACTTGGTTCCTGCTAATGCATGACATTAGACACGTTTACACTACTGTTTACAATTTACTCAATGGCTGCAAATGCATGACATGAAACACGTTTACACTACTGATCACACTCCACTTAGTGGCTGCAAATGCAAGACAATAGACACGTTTACACATCTGTTCACACTCCACCTAGTAGCTGCAAATGCAAGACACTAGACACGTTTACACTACTGTTCACACTCAACTTAGTGGCTGCAAATGCAAGTCATTAGACACGTTTACACTTCTGTTCACATTCCATCTAGTGACTGCAAATGCAAGACATTTGACACGTTTACACAACTGTTCACACTCCACTTAGTGGTAGCAAATGCAAGACATTAGACACGTTCACACTACTGTTCACACTCCACTTAGTGACTGCAAATGTAAGACATTAGACATCATCACACTACTGTTCACACTCCACTTAGTGGCTGCAGATGCAGGACATTAGACACATTTAAACTACTGTTCACACTTCACTTAGTGACTGCAAATGCAAGACATTAGACAGTTTTACACTACTGTTCACATTTCACTTATTATCTGCAAATGCAAGACATTCGACACGTTAACACTACTGTTCACAGTCCACATAGTGACTGCAAATTCATGACATTAGCCACGTTTACACAACTGTTCACACTCCACTTAGTGCCTGTATATGCAAGACATTAGACACGCTTACACTAATGTTCACACTCCACTTAGTGACTGCAAATGCAAGACATCAGACACGTTAACACTACTGTTCACAATCCACTCAGTGACTGCAAGTGCAGGACATTTAACACGTTTACACGACTGTTTACACTCAACTTGGTTGCTGCAAAAGAAAGACATTAGACACGTTTACACTACTGTTCACGTTCCCCTTTGTGACTGCTAATGCATGACATTAGACATGTTTACACTATTGTTGACACTCCACTTAGTGACTGCAAATGCAAGACGTTAGACATGTTTATACTACTGTTCACACTCCACGTAGTGACTCTTCTTAGTGACTGCAAATGCAAGACATTAGACACGTTTACACAACTGTTCACACTCAACTTAGTGACTGCAAATGCAAGACATTATACACGTTTACACTATTGTTCACACTCCACTTAGTGACTGCAAATGCAAGACATTAGACACGTTTACGAAACTGTTAACACTCCACTTATTGACTGCAAATGCATGACATTAGGCGCGTTCACACTAGTGTTTACACTCCACTTAGTGACTGAAAATGCATGACATTAGACACATTTACACTTTTGTTCATACTCCACTTAGTGGCTGCAAATGCAAGACATTTGACACGTTTACACTACTATTTACACTCCACTTAGTGACTGCGAATGCAAGACATTAGTCAGGTTTACACTATTGTTCACACTCCACTTAGTGGGTGCAGATGCAAGACATTAGACATGTTTACACTACTGTTCACACTACACTTAGTGGCTGTAAATGCATGACATTTAACACGTCTACACTACTGTTTACACTCCACTTAGTGACAGCCAATGCAAGACATTAGCCACGTTAACCCTACTGTTCACACTCCACTCAGTGGCTGCAAGTGCAGGACATTCAACACGTTCACACTACTGTTTACACTCCACTTAGTGACCGCAAATGCAAGACATTTGACACGTTTACACCACTCATTACACTCCACTTAGTAGCTGCAAATGTAAGACATTAGACACGTTTACACTACTGTTTACACTCTTCTTGGTTCCTGCAAATGCATGACATTAGACACGTTTACACTACTGTTTACAATTCACTCAATAGCTGCAAATGAATGACATTAAACACGTTCACACTACTGATCACACTCCACTTAGTGGTTGCAAATGCATGACAATAGACACGTTCACACAACTGTTCACACTCCACCTAGTGGCTGCAAATGCAAGACATTAGACACGTTTACACTTCTGTTCACAATCCACGTAGTGAATGCATATGCAGGACATTATACACGTTTACACTATTGTTCACACTCCACTTAGTGACTGCAAATGCAAGACATTAGACTCATTTACAAAACTGTTTACACTCCACTTATTAGCTGAAAATGCATGACATTGGACAAGATCACACTACTGTATACACTCCACTTGGTGACTGCAAATGAATGACATTAGACACGTTTACACTTCTGTTCATTCTCCACTTAGTATCTGCAAATTCAAGACATTTGAAACGTTCACACTACTATTTACACTCCACTTAGTGACTGCAAATGCAAGACATTACAATCAGGTTTACACTATCGTTCACACTCCACTCAGTGGCTGCAAATGCAAGACATTAGACACGATTACACTACTGTTCACACTACACGTATTGGCTGTATATGCATGACATTTACACGTTTACACTACTGTTTACACTCCACTTAGTGACCGCAAATGCAAGACATTAGACACGTTCACACTACTGTTTACACTCCACTTAGGGCCTGCAAATGCATGACATTTGACACGTTCACACTACTGTTTACAATTCACTCAGTGACTGCAAATGCATGACATTAGACACGTTTACACTACTGATCAAACTCCACTTGGTGGTTGCAAATACAAGACATTAGACACGTTTACACTACTGTGCACATTCCCATTTGTGACTGAAAATGCATGACATTAGACACGTTTACACTATTGTTGACACTCCACTTAGTGACTGCAAATGCAAGCCGTTAGACACGTTTATACTACTGTTCACACTCCACGTAATGACTCTACTAAGTGACTGCAAATGCAAGACTTTAGACACTATTACACTACTGTTCACACTCAACTTAGTGACTGCAAATGCAAGACATTTTACACGTTTACACTATTGTTCACACTCCACTAAGTGACTGCAAATGCAAGACATTAGACACGTTAACACAACTGCTTGCACTCCACTTATTGGCTGCAAATGCAGGACATTAGACACGATCACACTACTGTTTACACTCCACTTAGTGACTACAAATGCAAGACATTTGACACGTTTACACTACTATTTACACTCCACTTAGTGACTGCAAACGCAAGACATTGGTCAGGTTTACACTATTGTTCACACTCCACTTAGTGGCTGAATATGCAAGACATTAGACATGTTTACACTACTGTTCACACTACACTTAGTGGCTGTAAATGCATGACATTTAACACGTTTACACTACTGTTTACACTCTACTTAGTGACTGCAAATGCAAGACATTAGACACGTTTTAGCTACTGTTTAAACTCCTTTCAGTGTCTGCACATATAAGACATTAAACACGTTTACACTACTGTTTACATTCCACTGAGATGCTGCGAATGCAAGACATTAGACACGTTTACACTACTGATCAAACTCCACTTAGTTGCTGCAAATGCAAGACGATAGACACGTTTACACTACTGTTCACACTCCACCTAGTGACTGCAAATGCAAGACATTTGACACGTTTACACAACTGTTCACACTCCACTTAGTGGCTGCAAATGGAAGACATTAGACACATTTAAACTACGGTTCACACTCCACTTAGTGACTGCAAATGCAAGAAATTAGACACGTTTACACTACTGTTCACTCTCCACTTAGTGGCTGCAAATGCAGGACATGAGACACGTTTACACTACTGTTCACACTCCACTTAGTGACTGCAAATGTAAGATATAAGACATTTTTACACTACTGTTCACACTCCACTAAGTGGCTGCAAATGCAATATATTAGACACGTTTACACTATTGTTCACAGTCCACGTGGTGACTGCAAAAAAAAAGACATTTTACACGTTTACATTATTGTTCACACTCCACTTATTATCTGCAGATGCAAGACATTCGACACGTTTACACTACTGTTCACAGTCCACTGAGTGGCTGCAAATTCAAGGCATTAGAAACGTTTACACAACTGTTCACACTCCACTTAGTGAATGAAAATGCATGGCATTAGAGACGTTTACACTAATGTTCACACTCTACGTAGTGGCTGCAAATGCAAGACATTAGTCAGGTTTACACTATTGTTCACACTCCACTCAGTGGCTGCAAATGCAAGACATTAGACACGATTACACTACTGTTCACACTACACTTAGTGGCTGCAGATGCAGGACATTAGACACATTTAAACTACTGTTCACACTTCACTAAGTGACTGCAAATACAAGACATTAGACACGTTTACACTACTGTTCACCGCCCACTTAGTGTCTGCAGATGCAAGACATTAGACACGTTTACACTACTGTTCACACACCACTCAGTGACTGCAAGTGCAGGACATTTAACACGTTTACAATACTGTTTACACTCCATTTAGTGACTGCAAATGCAAGACATTAGACACGTTTGCACTACTGTTTACACTCCACTTAGTGACTGCAAATGTAAGACATTCGACTCGTTTACACTACTGTTTACACTCCACTTAGGGCCTGCAAATGCATGACATTAGACACGTTTACACTACTGTTTACAATTCACTCAGTGACTGCAAATGCAAGACATTAGTCACGTTTACAAAACTGTTTACACTCCACTTATTGGCTGCAAATGCAGGACATTAGACACGTTCACACTACTGTTTACATTCCACTTAGTTTCTGAAAATGCATGACATTAGACAAGTTTACACTTCTGTTCACACTCCACTTAGTGTCTGCAAATGCAAGACATTTGACACGTTTACACTACTATTTACACTCCACTTAGTGACTGCGAACGCAAGACATTAGTTAGGTTTACACTATTGTTCACACTCCACTTAGTGACTGCATATGCAAGACATTAGACATGTTTACACTACTGTTCACACTACACTTAGTGACTGCAAATTCAGGACATTAGAAACGTTTACACCACTGTTCACACTCCGCTTAGTGCCTGTAAATGCATGGCATTAGAGACGTTTACACTAATGTTCACACTCTACGTAGTGACTGCAAATGCAAGACATTAGACACGGTTACACTCCTGTTACCACTCCACTTAGTGACTGCAAATGCAAGACATTAGACACGTTTACACTATTGGTGACACTCCACTTAGTGACTGCAAAGTCAAGACGTTAGACACGTTTATACGACTGTTCACACTCCACGTAGTGACTCTACTTAGTGACTGCAAATGCAAGACATTAGAGACGTTTACACTACTGTTCACACTCAACTTAGTGACTGCAAATGCAAGATATTACACACGTTTACATTATTGTTCACACTCCACTTAGTGACTGCAAATGCAAGACATTAGACACGTTTACAAAACTATTTACACTCCACTTATTGACTGCAAATGCATGACATTGGACACGTTCTCACTACTGTTTACACTCTACTTAGTGACTGAAAATGCATGACATTTGACACGTTTACACTTCTGTTCACACTCCACTCAGTGGCTGCAAATGCATGACATTTGACACGTTTACACTACTATTTACACTCCACTTAGTGACTGCGCATACAAGACATTAGTCAGGTTTACACTATTGTTCACACTCCTCTTAGTGGCTGCAGATGCAAGACATTAGACATGTTTACAGTACTGTTCACACTACACTTAGTGGCTGTAAATGCATGACATTTAACACGTTTACACCACTGTTTAAACTCCACTTATTGACTGCCAATGCAAGACATCAGATACGTTAACACTACTGTTCACACTCCACTCAGTGGCTGCAAATGCAGGACATCCAACACGTTCACACTACTGTTTACACTCCACTTAGTGACTGCAAATGCAAGAATTTAGACACGTTTACACTAATGTTCACACTCCACTTAGTAGCTGCAAATGTAAGACATTAGACACGTTTACACTACTGTTTACACTCTACTTGGTTACTGCAAATGCAAGAATTTAGACACGTTTACACTACTGTTTACAATTCACTCAGTGACTGCAAATGCATGACATTAGACACGTTTACACCACTGATCACACTCCAATAATTGGTTGCAAATGTAAGACATTAGACACGTTTACACTACTGTGCACTTTCCCCTTTGTGACTGCAAATGCATGACATTATACACTTTTACACTATTGTTGACACTCCACTTAGTGACTGCAAATGCAAGCCGTTGGACACGTTTATACTACGGTTCACACTCCACGTATTGACTGCATATGCAAGACATTAGAAACGTTTACAAAACTGTTTACACTCCACTTATTGGCTGCAAATGCAGGACATTAGACACGTTCACACTACTGTTTACATTCCACTTAGTGACTGAAAATGCATGACATTAGACAAGTTTACACTTCTGTTCACACTCCACTTAGTGTCTGCAAATGCAAGACATTTGACACGTTTACACTACTATTTACACTCCACTTAGTGACTGCGAACGCAAGACATTAGTTAGGTTTACACTATTGTTCACACTCCACTTAGTGACTGCATATGCAAGACATTAGACATGTTTACACTACTGTTCACACTACACTTAGTGACTGTAAATGCATGACATTTAACACGTTTACACTACTTATTACACTCCACTTAGTGACCCCAAATGCGAGTCATTAGACACGTTTTAACTACTGTTTAAACTCCTTTCAGTGACTGCACATATAAGACATTAAACACGTTAACACTACTGTTCCCACTCCACTTAGATGCAGCGAATGCAAGACATTATACACGTTTACACTACTGATCACACTCCACTTAGTTGCTGCAAATGCAAGACGATAGACACGTTTACACTATTGTTCACACTCCACCTAGTGACGGCAAATGCAAGACATTCGACACGTTTACAAAACTGTTCACATTCCACTTAGTGGCTGCAAATGCAAGACATTACACACATTTATACTACGGTTCACACTTCACTTATTGACTGCAAATGCAAGAAATTAGACACGTTTACACTACTGTTCACACTCCATTTAGTGGCTGCAAATGGACGACATTTGACATGTTTACACTACTGTTCACAGTCCACTTAATGACTGCAAATTCAGGACATTAGAAACGTTTACACCACTGTTCACACTCCGCTTAGTGCCTGTAAATGCATGGCATTAGAGACGTTTACACTAATGTTCACACTCTACGTAGTGGCTGCAAATGCAAGACATTAGACACGGTTACACTCCTGTTACCACTCCACTTAGTGACTGCAAATGCAAGACATTAGACACCTTTACACTATTGGTGACACTCCACTTAGTGACTGCAAAGTCAAGACGTTAGACACGTTTATACTACTGTTCACACTCCACGTAGTGACTCTACTTAGTGACTGCAAATGCAAGACATTAGAGACGTTTACACTACTGTTCACACTCAACTTAGTGACTGCAAATGCAAGATATTACACACGTTCTCACTACTGTTTACACTCCACTTAGTGACTGAAAATGCATGACATTTGACACGTTTACACTTCTGTTCACACTCCACTCAGTGGCTGCAAATGCATGACATTTGACACGTTTACACTACTATTTACACTCCACTTAGTGACTGCGCATACAAGACATTAGTCAGGTTTACACTATTGTTCACACTCTACTTTGTTACTGCAAATGCAAGAATTTAGACACGTTTACACTACTGTTTACAATTCACTCAGTGACTGCAAATGCATGACATTAGACACGTTTACACTACTGATCACACTCCAATAATTGGTTGCAAATGTAAGACATTGGACACGTTTACACTACTGTGCACTTTCCCCTTTGTGACTGCAAGTGCATGACATTATACACTTTTACACTATTGTTGACACTCCACTTAGTGACTGCAAATGCAAGCCGTTGGACACGTTTATACTACTGTTCACACTCCACGTATTGACTGCAAATGCAAGACATTAGACACGTTTACAAAACTGTTTACACTCCACTTATTGGCTGCAAATGCAGGACATTAGACACGTTCACACTACTGTTTACACTCCACTTAGTGACTGAAAATGCATGACATTAGACAAGTTTACACTTCTGTTCACACTCCACTTAGTGTCTGCAAATGCAAGACATTTGACACGTTTACTCTACTATTTACACTCCACTTAGTGACTGCATATGCAAGACATTAGACATGTTTACACTACTGTTCACACTACACTTAGTGACTGTAAATGCATGACATTTAACACGTTTACACTACTGTTTACACTCCATTTAGTGACCGCAAATGCAAGACATTAGACACGTTTTAACTACTGTTTAAACTCCTTTCAGTGACTGCACATATAAGACATTGAACACGTTTACACTACTGTTCCCACTCCGCTTAGATGCAGCGAATGCAAGACATTAGACACGTTTACACTACTGATCACACTCCACTTAGTTGCTGCAAATGCAAGACGATAGACACGTTTACACTACTGTTCACACTCCACCTAGTGACGGAAAATGCAAGACATTCGACACGTTTACACAACTGTTCACACTCCACTTAGTGGCTGCAAATGCAAGACATTACACACATTTAAACTACGGTTCACACTCCACTTATTGACTGCAAATGCAAGAAATTAGACACGTTTACACTACTGTTCCCACTCCACTTAGTGGCTGCAAATGCAGGACATGAGACACGTTTACACTACTGTTCACATTCCACTTAGTAACTGCAAATGTAAGATATAAGACATTTTTACACTACTGTTCACACTCCACTAAGTGGCTGCAAATGCACGACATTTTACATGTTTACACTACTGTTCACACTCGCCTTAGTGGCTGCAAATGCAATATATTAGACACGTTTACACTATTGTTCACACTCCACGTGGTGACTGCAAAAGAAAGACATTTTACACGTTTACATTGTTGTTCACACTCCACTTATTATCTGCAGATGCAAGACATTCGACTAGTTTACACTACTGTTCACAGTCCACTGAGTGGCTGCAAATTCAAGGCATTAGAAACGTTTACACAACTGTTCACACTCCACTTAGTGAATGAAAATGCATGGCATTAGAGACGTTTACACTAATGTTCACACTCTACGTAGTGGCTGCAAATGCAAGACATTAGTCAGGTTTACACTATTGTTCACACTCCACTCAGTGTCTGCAAATGCAAGTCATTAGACACGATTACACTACTGTTCACACTACACCTAGTGGCTGCAGATGCAGGACATTAGACACATTCAAACTACTGTTCACACTTCACTAAGTGACTGCAAATACAAGACATTAGACACGTTTACACTACTGTTCACCGCCCACTTAGTGTCTGCAGATGCAAGACATTAGACACGTTTACACTACTGTTCACACTCCACTCAGTGACTGAACATGTGAGACATTAGACATCTTTACACTACTGTTCACATTCCACTTAGTGGCTGCAGATGCGGGACATTAGACACGTTTACACAATTGTTCGCACTCCACTTTGTGGCTGCAGATGCAGGACATTAGACACATTTAAACTACTGTTCACACTTCTCTTAGTGACTGCAAATGCAAGACATCAGACATGTTAACACTACTGTTCACACACCACTCAGTGACTGCAAGTGCAGGACATTTAACACGTTTACAATACTGTTTACACTCCATTTAGTGACTACAAATGCAAGACATTAGACACGTTTGCACTACTGTTTACACTCCACTTAGTGACTGCAAATGTAAGACATTCGACTCGTTTACACTACTGTTTACACTCCACTTAGGGCCTGCAAATGCATGACATTAGACACGTTTACACTACTGTTTACAATTCACTCAGTGACTGCAAATGCAAGACATTAGACACGTTTACAAAACTGTTTACACTCCAGTTATTGGCTGCATGTGCAGGACATTAGACACGTTCACACTACTGTTTACATCCCACTTAGTGACTGAAAATGCATGACATTAGACAAGTTTACACTTCTGTTCACACTCCACTTAGTGTCTGCAAATGCAAGACATTTGACACGTTTACACTACTATTTACACTCCACTTAGTGACTGCGAACGCAAGACATTAGTTAGGTTTACACTATTGTTCACACTCCACTTAGTGACTGCATATGCAAGACATTAGACATGTTTACACTACTGTTCACACTACACTTAGTGACTGTAAATGCATGACATTTAACACGTTTACACTACTGTTTACACTCCACTTAGTGACCCCAAATGCAAGTCATTAGACACGTTTTAACTACTGTTTAAACTCCTTTCAGTGACTGCACATATAAGACATTAAACACGTTTACACTACTGTTCCCACTCCACTTAGATGCAGCGAATGCAAGACATTAGACACGTTTACACTACTGATCACACTCCACTTAGTTGCTGCAAATGCAAGACGAGAGACACGTTTACACTACTGTTCACACTCCACCTAGTGACGGCAAATGCAAGACATTCGACACGTTTACAAAACTGTTCACACACCACTTAGTGGCTGCAAATGCAAGACATTACACACATTTATACTTCGGTTCACACTCCACTTATTGACTGCAAATGCAAGAAAATAGACACGTTTGCACTACTGTTCACACTCCATTTAGTGGCTGCAAATGCACGACATTTGACATGTTTACACTACTGTTCACAGTCCACTTAGTGACTGCAAATTCAGGGCATTAGAGACCTTTACACTAATGTTCACACTCTACGTAGTGGCTGCAACTGCAAGACATTAGACACGGTTACACTCCTGTTACCACTCCACTTAGTGACTGCAAATGCAAGACATTAGACACGTTTACACTATTGGTGACACTCCACTTAGTGACTGCAAAGTCAAGACGTTAGACACGTTTATACTACTGTTCACACTCCACGTAGTGACTCTACTTAGTGACTGCAAATGCAAGACATTGGAGACGTTTACACTACTGTTCACACTCAACTTAGTGACTGCAAATGCAAGATATTACACACGTTTACACTATTGTTCACACTCCACTTAGTGACTGCAAATGCAAGACGTTAGACACGTTTACATAACTGTTTACACTCCACTTATTGACTGCAAATGCATGACATTGGACACGTTCTCACTACTGTTTACACTCCACTTAGTGACTGAAAATGCATGACATTTGACACGTTTACACTTCTGTTCACACTCCACTCAGTGACTGCAAATGCATGACATTTGACACGTTAACACTACTATTTACACTCCACTTAGTGACTGCGCATACAAGACATTAGTCAGGTTTACACTATTGTTCACACTCCACTTAGTGGCTGCAGATGCAAGACATTAGACATGTTTACACTACTGTTCACACTACACTTAGTGGCTGTAAATGCATGACATTTAACACGTTTACACCACTGTTTACACTCCACTTATTGACTGCCAATGCATGACATTAGACACGTTTAAACTACTGATCACACTCCAATAATTGGTTACAAATGTAAGACATTAGACACGTTTACACTACTGTGCACTTTCCCCTTTGTGACTGCAAATGCATGACATTATACACTTTTACACTATTGTTGACACTCCACTTAGTGACTGCAAATGCAAGCCGTTGGACACGTTTATACTACTGTTCACACTCCACGTGATGACTGCAAATGCAAGACATTAGACACGTTTACAAAACTGTTTACACTCCACTTATTGGCTGCAAATGCAGGACATTAGACACGTTCACACTACTGTTTACACTCCACTTAGTGTCTGCAAATGCAAGACATTTGACACGTTTACTCTACTATTTACACTCCACTTAGTGGCTGCATATGCAAGACATTAGACATGTTTACACTACTGTTCACACTACACTTAGTGACTGTAAATGCATGACATTTAACACGTTTACACTACTATTTACACTCCATTTAGTGACCGCAAATGCAAGACATTAGACACGTTTTAACTACTGTTTGAACTCCTTTCAGTGACTGCACATATAAGACATTGAACACGTTTACACTATTGTTCCCACTACGCTTAGATGCAGCGAATGCAAGACATTAGACACGTTTACACTACTGATCACACTCCACTTAGTTGCTGCAAATGCAAGACGATAGACACGTTTACACTACTGTTCACACTCCACCTAGTGACGGCAAATGCAAGACATTCGACACGTTTACACAACTGTTCAAACTCCACTTAGTGGCTGCAAATGCAAGACATTACACACATTTAAACTACGGTTCACACTCCACTTATTGACTGCAAATGCAAGAAATTAGACACGTTTACACTACTGTTCCCACTCCACTTAGTGGCTGCATATGCAGGACATTAGACACGTTTACACCACTGTTCACACTCCACTTAGTGGTAGCAAATGCAAGACATTAGACACTTTCACACTACTGTTCACACTCCACTTAGTGACTGCAAATGTATGATATAAGACATTTTTACACTACTGTTCACACTCCACTTAGTGGCTGCAAATGCACGACATTTGACATGTTTACACTACTGTTCACAGTCCACTTAGTGACTGCAAATTCAGGACATTAAAAACGTTTACACCACTGTTCACACTCCTCTTAGTGCCTGTAAATGCATGGCATTAGAGACGTTTACACTAATGTTCACACTCTACGTGGTGACTGCACAAGCAAGACATTTTACACGTTTACATTGTTGTTTACACTCCACTTATTATCTGCAAATGCAAGACATTCGACACTTTTACACTACTGTTCACAGTCCACTTAGTGACTGCAAATTCAGGACATTAGAAACGTTTACACCACTGTTCACACTCCGCTTAGTGCCTGTAAATGCATGGCATTAGAGACGTTTACACTAATGTTCACACTCTACGTAGTGGCTGCAAATGCAAGACATTAGACATGATTACACTACTGTTACCACTCCACTTAGTGACTGCAAATGCAAGACATTAGACACGTTTACACTATTGGTGACACTCCACTTAGTGACTGCAAAGTCAAGACGTTAGACACGTTTATACTACTGTTCACACTCCACGTAGTGACTATACTTAGTGACTGCAAATGCAAGACATTAGAGACGTTTACACTACTGTTCACACTCAACTTAGTGACTGCAAATGCAAGACATTACACACGTTTACACTATTGTTCACACTCCACTTAGTGACTGCAAATGCAAGACATTAGACACGTTTACAAAACTGTTTACACTCCACTTATTGACTGCAAATGCATGACATTGGACACGTTCTCACTACTGTTTACACTCCACTTAGTGACTGAAAATGCATGACGTTAGACACGTTTACACTTCTGTTCACACTCCACTCAGTGGCTGCAAGATGCAAGACATTAGACATGTTTACACTACTGTTCACACTACACTTAGTGGCTGTAAATGCATGACATTTAACACGTTAACACCACTGTTTACACTCAACTTATTGACTGCCAATGAAAGACATCAGATACGATAACACTACTGTTCACACTCCACTCAGTGGCTGCAAATGCAGGACATCCAACCCATTCACACTACTGTTTACACTCCACTTAGTGACTGCAAATGCAAGAATTTAGACACGTTTACACTAATGTTTACACTCCACTTAGTAGCTGCAAATGTAAGACATTAGACACGTTTACACTACTGTTTACACTCTACTTGGTTACTGCAAATGCATGACATTAGACACGTCTACACTACTGTTTACAATTCACTCAATAGCTGCAAATGCATGACATTAAACACGTTTACACTACTGATCACACTCCACTTAGTGGTTGCAAATGCAAGAAAATAGACACGTTTCCACAACTGTTCACACCACACCTAGTGGCTGCTAATGCAAGACATTAGACACGTTTACACTACTGTTCACAATCCACGTAGTGACTGCAAATGCAGGACATTAAACACGTTTACACTATTGTTCATACTCCACTTAGTGACTGCAAATGCAAGACATTAGACTCATTTACAAAACTGTTTACACTCCACTTAGTGGCTGCAAATGCAGGACATTTGACACGTTAACACTACTGTTCGCACTCCACTTGGTGACTGCAAATGCAAGACATTAGGCACGTTTACACTACTGTTTGCACTCCACTTAGTGGCTGCAAATGTAAGACATTAGACACGTTTACACTGTTGTTCACACTCCACGTAGTGCCTGCAAATGCATGATATTAGTCATGTGTACACTACTGTTTACACCTCATATGGTGGCTGCAAATGCAAGACATTAGACAAGTTTACACTACTGTTCACACTCCATGTTTTGGCTGCATAGGCAAAACATTAGACACGTTGACACTGATGTTTACACTCCACTTAGAAGCTGCAAATTCAGGACAATAGACACGTTTACACTACTGTTCACACTCCACTTAGTAGCTGCAAATGCAAGACATTAGACACGTTTACACTTTTGTTCACACTCCACTTTGTGACGGCAAATGCATGACATTAGACACGCTTACACTACTGTTCACACTACATTTAGTGTCTGTAAATGCATGACATTTTTCACGTTTACATTACTGTTTACACTCCACTTAGTGACTGCAAATGCAAAACATTAAGCACGTTTACACTACTGTCCACAATCTACTAAGGGGCTTCAAATGCAAGACATTTGACACGTTTACACTACTAATTACACTCCACTTAGTGACTGCAAATTTAAGACATTAGACACGTTTACACTACTGTTTACACTCCGCCTAGTACCTGAAATTGCAAGACATTAGACACGTTTACACTACTGTTCACACTCCACTTAGTGCCTGCAAATGCAAGACATTAGACACGTTTACACTACTGTTCACACTCCACTTAGTGACCGCAAATGCAAAACATTAGACACGTTTACACTACTGTTCACACTCCCCATAGTGACTGCAAATGTATGACATTAGACATGTTTACACTCCTGTTCAGACTCCACTTAGTCGCTGCAAATGCATGACATAGAAACGTTTACACAACTGTTCACACTCAACTTGGTGACTGCATATACAAGATATAAGACACGTTTACACAACTGTTCACGGTCCACTTAGTGACTTCAAATGCAAGACATTTTACTCGTTTACACTGTTGTTCACACTCCACTTAGTCGCTGCAAATGCAAGACATTAGACACGTTTACACTACTGATTACACTCCAATTAGTGACTGCAAATGCAAGACATTTGACACGATTACACTACTGTCCCCACTCTACTTAATGGCCGCAAAAGCATGACATTAGACACGTTTACACTACTGTTTACACTCCACTTAGTGACTGCAAATGCAAGACATCAGACACGTTTACACTACTGTTCACACTTCACTTAGTGACTGCAAATGCATGACATTAGACACATTTACATTACTGTTTACACTCCACTTAGTGACTGCAAATGCAAGACATTAGACACGTGCACACTACTGTTCACACTCTACTTAGTGACTGCAAATGTCTGACATTAGACAAGTTACACTCCTGTTCAAACTCCACTTAGTATCTGCAAATGCAAGACATTGACACGTTTACACTATTGTACACACTCCACTTAGTGACTGCAAATGCAAAACATTTTACACGTTTACACTGTTGTTCACACTCCACTTAGTGACTTCAAGTGCATGACATTTTACACGTTTACACTGTTGTTCACACTCCACTTAGTGACTGCAAATGCAAGACATTTGACACGTTTCCGCTACTGTTCCCACTCCACTTAGCGGCCGCAAATGCAAGACATTAGACACGTTTACACTACTGTTTGCATTCCACTTAGTGGTTGCAAATGTAAAACATTTGACACGCTTACACTTCTGTTCACAATTCACTTAGTCTCTGCAAATGCAAGACATTAGACACATTTACACTACTGTTTACACTCCACTTAGTGACTGCAAATGCAAGACATCAGACACGTTTACACTACTGTTCATACTCCACTTAGTGACTGCAAATGCAAGACATTAGACACGTTTACACAACTGTTCACACTCCACTTAGTGGCCGCAAATGCAAGACATTAGACACGTTTACATTACTGTTCACACTCCACTTAGTGACTGCAAATGTATGACATAAGACAAGTTTACACTACTGTTCAAACTCCACTTAGTGACTGCAAATGCAAGACATTGACACGTTTAACTCACTGTACACACTCCCCTTAGTGACTGCAAATGCAATCATTTTACACGTTTACACTGTTGCTCACACTTCACTTATTATCAGCAAATGCAAGCTACTAGACACGTTAACATTACTGAGCACAGTCCACTTAGTGACTCTATATGCAACATATTAGACGTGTTTACACAACTGTTCTCACTCCACTTAGTACCTGTAAAAGCAGGACATTAGACACGTTCACACTAATGTTCACACTCCACGTAGTGGCTGCAAATACATGACATTAGACACGTTCACACTACTGTCACCACTCCACTTAGTGACTGCAAATGCAAGACATTAGACACGTTTACACTACTGTCCACACTCCACTTAGTGACTGCAAATGTATGACATCAGACAAGTTTACACTCCTGTTCAAATTCCACTTAGTGGCTGCAAATGCAAGACATTGACACGTTTAACCTACTGTACACACTCCACTTAGTGACTGCAAATGCAATAATTTTACACGTTTACACTGTTGTTCACATTTCACTTATTATCAGCAAATGCAAGCTATTAGACACGTTAACATTACTGAGCACAGTCCACTTAGTGGCTGTATATGCAAGATATTAGACGCGTTTACGCAACTGTTCACACTCCACTTAGTAGCTGTAAATGCAGGACATTAGACACGTTCACACTACTGTCATCACCCCACTTAGTGACTGCAAATGCAAGACATTAGACACGTTTACACTACTGTTTGCACTCCACTTAGTGGCTGAAAATGTAAGACATTAGACACGTTTACACTGCTGTTCACACTCCACTTAGTGCCTGCAAATGCATGACATTAGTCATGTTTACACTACTGTTTACACCTCTTATAGTGGCTGCAAATGCAAGACATTAGACACGTTTACACTACAGATCACACTCCACTTAGTGGCTGCAAATGCAGACAATAGACACGTTTACACAACTGTTAACACTTCACCTAGTGGCGGCAAATGCGAGACATCAGACACGTATACACTACTGTTCACACTCCATGTTGTGGCTGCATAGGCAAAACATTAGACACGTTAACACTGATGTTTACACTCCACTTAGCAGCAGCAAATGCAGGACATTAGACACGTTTACACTACTGTTCACACTCCACTTAGTGGCTGCAAATGCAAGACATTAGACACGTTTACACTTTTGTTCACACTCCACTTTGTGACGGCAAATGCATGACATTAGACACGTCTGCACTACTGTTTACACTCCACCTAGTGTCTGCAAATGCATGACATTAGACACGTTTACACTCCTGTTGACATTCCACTTAGTACCTGCAAATGCATGACATTAGACACGTTTACACTACTGTTCACACTTCGCTTAGTGGCTGCAAATGCAGGACATTTGACACGTTTACACTACTAATTACACCACTTTTAGTGACTGCAAATGCAAGACATTGGACACGTTTACACTACTGTTCTCACTCCACATAGTGTTTGCAAATGCAAGACATTTGAAACGTTCACACTACTATTTACACTCCACTTAATGACTGCAAATACAAGACATTAGACACGTTCACACTACTGTCACCACTCCACTTAGTGATTGCAAATGCAAGACATTAGACACGTTTACACTCCTGTTCACACTCCACTTAGTCGCTGCAAATACAAGACATTAGACACGTATACACTACTGTTCACACTCCATGTTGTGGCTGCATAGGCAAAACATTAGACACGTTAACACTGATGTTTACACTCCACTTAGCAGCAGCAAATGCAAGACATTAGACACGTTTACACAACTGTTCACACTCCATTTGGTGACTGCAAATACAAGATATAAGACACGTTTACACAACTGTTCACGGTCCCCTTAGTGACTTCAAATGCAAGACATTTTACACGTTTACACTGTTGTTCACACTCCACTTAATGGCCGCAAATGCATGACATTAGACACGTTTACACTACTGTTTACACTCCACTTAGTGTTTGCAAATGTAAGACATTAGACAGGCTTATAATACTGTTTACACTCCGCTTATTGCCTGCAAATTCATGACATCAGACACGATTACACTTCTGTTCACACTTCATTTAGTGACTGCAAATGCATGACATTAGACACATTTACACTACTGTTTACACTCCACTTAGTGACTGCAAATGCATGACATTAGACACGTTTACACTACTGTTCATACTCCACTTAGTGCCTGTAAATGCAAGACATTAGACACGTTTACACTCCTGTTCAAACTCCACTTAGTGGCTGCAAATGCAAGACATTGACACGTTTACAATTCAGTTCACACTCCAATTAGTGACTGCAAATGCAAAACATTTTACACGTTTACACTGTTGTTCACACTCCACTTAGAGACTTCAAGTGCATGACATTTTACACGTTTACACTGTTGTTCACACTCCACTTAGTCGCTGCAAATGCAAGACATTCGATACGTTTACACTACTTTTTACACTCCACTTAGTGACTGCAAATGCAAGACATTTGACATGTTTACACTACTGTTCCCACTCCACTTAGTGGCAGCAAATGCAAGACATTAGACACGTTTACACTACTGTTTCCATTCCACTTAGTGGTAGCAAATGTAAAACATTTGACACGTTTACACTACTGTTTACACTCCACTTATTGCCTTCAAATACATGACATCAGACACGCTTACACTACTGTTCACAATTCACTTAGTCACTGCAAATGTGAGACATTAGACACATTTACACTAGTTTACACTCCACTTAGAGACTGCAATTGCCAGACATCAGACACGTTTACACTACTGTTCATACTCCACTTAGTGCCTGCAAATGCAAGACATAAGACACGTTTTCACTACTGTTCACACTCCACCTAGTGGCCGCAAATGCAAGACATTAGACACGTTTACACTACTGTTCACACTCCACTTAGTGACTGCAAATGTATGACATCAGACAAGTTTACACTCCTGTTCAAACTCCACTTAGTGGCTGCAAATGCAAGGCATTGACACGTTCACACTACTGTACACACTCCACTTAGTGACTGCAAATGCAAACATTTACACGTTTACACTGTTGTTCACACTTCACCTATTATCAGCAAATGCAAGCCATTAGACACGTTAACATTACTGAGCACAGTCCACTTAGTGGCTGTATATGCAAGATAGTAGACGCGTTTACACAACTGTTAACACTCCACTTTGTAGCTGTAAATGCAGGACATTAGATTCGTTTACACGAATGTTCACACTCCACGTAGTGGCTGCAAATACATGACATTAGACACGTTTACACTACTGTCACCACTCCACTTAGTGACTGCAAATGCAAGACATTAGACACGTTTACACTACTGTTCACACTCCACTTAGTGACTGCAAATGCATGACATCAGACACGTGTACACTACCGTTCACACTCCACTTAGTGGCTGCAAATGCAGGACATTTGACACGTTAACACTACTGTTCACACTCCACTTGGTGACTGCAAATGCAAGACATTAGACACGTTTACACTACTGTTTGCACTCCACTTAGTAGCTGCAAATGTAAGACATTAGACACGTTTACACTGCTGTTCACACTCCACTTAGTGCCTGCAAATGCATGACATTAGTCATGTTTACACTACTGTTTACACCTCATATAGATGCTGCAAATGCAAGACATAAGACACGTTTACACTACAGATCACACTCCACTTAGTGGCTGCAAATGCAGACAATGGACACGTTTACACAACTGTTAACACTACACCTAGTGACGGCAAATGCGAGACATTAGACACGTTTACACTACTGTTCACACTCCACTTAGTAGCTGCAAATGTCTAACATTGTACACGGTTACACAACTGCTTACACTCATCTAGTGACTGCAGAGTCAACACATCAGACACGTTTACACTACTGTTTATACTGCACTTAGTGTCATCAAATGCAGGACATTAGACACGTTTACACTACTGTTTACACTTCACTTAGAAGCTGCGAATGCAAGACATTAGACACGTTTATACTACTATTCACACTCCACTTATTAACTCATCTTAGTGACTGCAAATGCGAGGCATCAGACACTTTTACACTATTGTTCACAATCATCTCAGTGGCTGCAAATGCAGGACATTTAACACGTTTACACTACTGTACACATTCCACTTTGTGCCTGCAAATGCAAGACATTAGATACGTTTACACTACGACTTACACTGCACTTAGTGCCTGCAAATGCAAGATATTATCCTTATTTAAACTACTGTTCACACTACACCCAGTCACTGCAAATGCAGGACATTAGGCACGTTTACACTACTGTTCTCATTCCACTTGGTGCCTGCAAATGCAAGACATTAGACACATTTACACTACTGTTCACACTCTACTTAGTGGTCGCAAATGCAGAACATTAGACATGTTTACACTACTGTTCACACTCCCCATAGTGACTGCAAATGTATGACATTAGACACGTTTACACTCCTGTTCACACTCTACTTAGTGACTGCAAATGCATGACATTGGCACGTTTACACAACTGTTCACACTCCACTTGGTGACTGCAAATACAAGATATAAGACACGTATACACTACTGTTCACGCTCCACTTAGTGACTTCAAATGCAAGTTATTTCACACGTTTACACTTTTGTTCAAACTCCACTTAGTCGCTATAAATGCAAGACATTAGAAACGTTTACACTACTGTTTACACTCCACTTAGTGACTGCAAATGCTAGACATTTGACACGTTTACACTACTGTACCCATTCCACTCAGTGGCCTCAAATGCATGACATTAGACAGGTTTACACTACTGTTTACACTCCACTTCGTGGTTGCAAATGTAAGACATTAGACACGTTTACACTACTGTTTACACTCCACTTATTGCATGCAAACTTATGACATCAGACACGCTCACACTACTGTTCACACTTCACTTAGTGACTGCAAATGCAAGATATTAGACACATTTACACTACTGTTTACACTCCACTTACTGACTGCAAATGCGGGACATTAGACACGTTTACACTACTGTTCATACTCCACTTAGTGCCTGCAAATGCAAGACTTTAGACACGTTTACACTACTGTTCACACTCCACTTAGTGGTTGCAAATGCAAGACATTAGACACGTTTACACTACTGTGCACACTCCACTTAGTGACTGCAAATGTATGACATAAGACAAGTTTACACTCGTGTTCAAACTCTAGTTAGTGGCTGCAAATGCAAGACATTGACACGTTTACACTACTGTACACACTCCACTTAGTGACTGCAAATGCAAAACATTTTACACGTTTACACTGTTGTTCACACTCCACTTATTATCAGCAAATGCAAGCCATTAGACACATTAACACTACTCTGCACAGTCCACTTAGTGGCTGAAAATGCAAGATATTAGACACGTTTACACAACTGTTCACACTCCACTAAGTAGCTGTATATGCAAGACATTGGACATGTTTACACTAATGTTCACACTCCACGTAGTGACTGCAAATACAAGACATTAGACACGTTTACACTACTGTTACCACCCAACTTAGTGACTGCAAATGCAAGACATTAGACACGTTTACACTGCTGTTCACACTCCAACAGTCACTGCAAATGCAAGACATCAGACAAGTGTACACTACTGTTCATACTCCACTTAGTGGCTGCAAATGCAGGACATTTGACACATTGACACTACTGTTCATACTCCACTTGGTGGCTGCATTTGCAAGACATTAGACACGTTTACACAACTGTTTGAACTCCACTTAGTGGCTGCATGTGTAAGACATTAGACATGTTTGCACTGCTGTTTACACTTCTCTTAGTGCCTGCAAATGCATGACATTAGACACGTTTACACAACTGTTTACACTTCACTTAGTGACTGCAAATGCAAGACATTAGACACGTTTACTCTACAGATCACATTCCACTTTGTGGCTGCAAATGCAGACAATAGACACGTTTACACAACTGGTAACACTCCACCTAGTTTCGGCAAATGCAAGACATTAGACACGTTTACACTACTGTTTACACTCCATGTTAAAGCTGCATAGGCAAAACATTAGACACGTTAACACTAATGTTTACACTCCACTTAGTAGCTGCAAATGCAGGACATTAGACACGTTTACACTACTGTTCACACTCCACTTAGTGACTGCAAATGCAAGACATAAGACACGTTTACACTTTTGTTCACACTCCACTTTATGACTGCAAATGCATGATATTAGACACGCTTACACTACTGTTTACACTCCACTTAGTGGCTGCAAATGCATGATATTAGACACATTTACACTACTGTTGACACTCCACTTAGTAGCTGCAAATGCAAGACGTTAGACACGTTTATATTACTGTTCACACTCAACTTATTGACTCTACTTAGTGACTGCAAATGCAAGACATTGGACACGATTACACTCATGTTAACACTCAACTTAGTGACTGCAAATGCAAGACATTATACACATTAATCATTTTATTCTCACTTCACTTAGTGACTGCAAATGAAAGATATTAGACATGTTTACAAAACGGTTTTCACTCCACTTATTGGATGCAAATGCATGACATTAGACACGTTGACACTGCTGTTTACACTCAACTTAGTGACTGCAAATGCATGACATTGGACACGTTTATAATTCTGTTCATACTTCCCTTAGTGGCTGCAAATGCGAGACATTTGACACGTTTACACTACTATTTACCTTCCACTTAGTGGTTACAAATGCAAGACATTGGACACGTTTACACTACTGTTCACACACCACTTAGTAGCTGCAATTGCAAGACATTAGACACGTTTACACTCTGTTCACACTCCAAATAGTGACTGCAAAGGCAAGACATTAGACACAATTCACACTATTGTTCACACTCCCCTTAGTAGCTGCAAATGCTCAACATTGGACACGTTTACACTTCTGCTTACACTCCACTTAGTGGCTGCAAATGCAAGACATTTGAAACGTTTACACTACTATTCACACTCCACTTTGTGACTGCAAGGGCAAGACATCAGACACAATTCACATTATTGTTCACACTCCACTTCGTAGCTGCAAATGCCTAACATTGGACACGTTTACACAACTGCTTAAACTCATCTAGTGACTGCAAAGGCAACACATTAGACAAGTTTACACTACTGTTTATACTCCACTTAGTGTCTGCAAATGCAAGACATTAGACAAGTTTACACTACTGTTTACACTCCACTTAGTGCCTGCAAATGCATTACATAAGACACGTTTACACTACTGTTCAAACATCACTTATTGGCTGCAAATGCAAGACATTAGACACGTTTACACTACTGATCACTCTCCACTTAGTGACTGCAAATGCAAAACAATAGACACGTTTCAAGCTGTTCACACTCCACTTAGTGACTGCAAATGCAAGACATCAGACACGTTTACACAACTGTTCACAATCATCTCAGTGGCTGCAAATGCAGTACATTTAACACGTTTACACTACTTTTTATACTCCACTTAGTCGCTGCAAATGCAAGACATTAGACACGTTTACACTACGGCTTACACTCCACTTAGTGACTGCAAATGTAAAACATTAGACACGGTTACACAACTGTGTACACTCCACTTGGTGCCTGCAAATGCATGACATCAGACACGCTTACACTACTATTCACACTCCACTTAGTGAATGTAAATGCAAGATATCAGACACATATGAACTACTGTTCACGCTACACTTAGTGACTGCAAATGCAGGACATAAGACACGTTTACACTCCTGTTCACACTCCACTTAGTGACTGCAAATGCATGACATTGACACGTTTACACAACTGTTCACACTCCACTTGGTGAATGCAAATCCAAGATATAAGACACGTTTACACTACTGTTCACGCTCCACTTAGAGACTTGAAGTAAATGACATTTTACACGTTTACACTGTTGTTCACACTCCACTTAGTCGCTGCAAATGCAAGACATTAGACACGTTTACACTACTGTTTACACTCCACTTAGTGATTGCAAATGCAAGATATTAGACTTATTTAAACTACTGTTCACACTACACCTAGTGACTGCAAATGCAGGACATTAGACACGTTTACACTACTGTTAACATTCCAGTTAGTGACTGCAAATGCATGACATTGACACGTTTACACAACTGTTCACTCTCCACTTGGTGACTGCAAATACAAGATATAAGACACGTTTACACTACTGTTCACGCTCCACTTAGTGACTTCAAATGCAAGATATTTCACACGTTTACACTTTTGTTCTTACTCCACTTAGTCGCTGCAGATGCCAGACATTAGACACGTTTACACTACTGTTTACACTCCACTTAGGTACTGCAAATGCTAGACATTTGACACGTTTACACTACTGTACCCACTCCACTCAGTGGCCGCAAATGCATGACATTAGACACGTTTACACAACTGTTTACACTCCACTTAGTGGTTGCAAATGCAAGACATTAGACACATTTACACTACTGTTTACACTCTCCTTACTGACTGCAAATGCGAGACATTAGACATGTTTACACTACTGTTCATACTCCACTTAGTGCCTGCAAATGCAAGACATTAGACACGTTTACACTACTGTTCACACTCCACTTTATGGTTGCAAATGCAAGACATTAGACACGTTTACACTACTGTTCACACTCCACTTAGTGACTGCAAATGCAAAACATTTTTTACGTTTACACTGTTGTTCACACTCCACTCATTATCAGCAATTGCAAGTCATTAGACACATTAACACTACAGTGCACAGTCCACTTAGTGGCTGTAAATGCAAGATATTAGACACGTTTACACAACTGTTCACACTCCACTTAGTAGCTGTAAATGCAAGACATTAGACATGTTTACACTAATGTTCACACTCCGCTTAGTAGCTGCAAATGCAAGACATTAGAAACGTTTACACTACGGTTCACACTCCACTTTGTGACTGCAAAGGCAAGACATCAGACACAATTCACACTATTGTTCACACTCCACTTCGTAGCTGCAAATGCCTTACACTGGACACGTTTACACAACTGCTTACACTCATCTAGTGACTGCAAAGGCAACACAGTAGACACGTTTACACTGCTGTTTATTCACCACTTAGTGTCTGCAAATGCAAGACATTAGACATGTTTACACTACTGTTTACATTACACTTAGTGCCTGCAAATGCATTACATCAGACACGTTTAGACTACTGTTCAAACATCACTTATTGGCTGCAAATGCAAGACATCAAACACGTTTACAATACAGATCACTCTCCACTTAGTGGCTGCGAATGCAAGACAATAGACACGTTTACAGCTGTTCACACTCCACTTAGTGACTGCAAATGCAAAACATCAGACGCGTTTACACAACTGTTCACAATCATCTCAGTGGCTGCAAATGCAGGACATTTAACAAGTTTACACTACTGTTTAAACTCCACTTAGTCGCTGCAAATGCAAGACATTAGACACGTTTACACTACGGCTTACACTCCACTTAGTGACTGCAAGTGTTAAACATTAGACACGGTTACACAACTGTATACACTCCACTTAGTGCCTGCAAATGCATGACATCAGACACGCTTACACTACTGTTCACACTTCACTTAGTGACTGCAAATGCAAGATGTTAGACACATTAAAACTACTGTTCACACTACACTTAGTGACTGCAAATGCAGGACATAAGTCACGTTTACACTCCTGTTCACACTCCACTTAGTGACTGCAAATGCATGACATTGACACGTTTACACAACTGTTCACACTCCACTTGGTGAACGCATATACAAGATATAAGACACGTTTACACTACTGTTCACGCTCCACTTAGAGACTTCAAGTGCATGACATTTTACACGTTTACACTGTTGTTCACACTCCACTTAGTCGCTGCAAATGCAAGACATTAGACACGTTTACACTACTGTTTACACTCCACTTAGTGACTGCAAAGGCAAGACATTTGACACGTTTACACTACTGTTCCCACTCCACTTAGTGGCCGCAAATGCAAGACATACCACACGTTTACACTCCTGTTCAAACTCCAGTTAGTGGCTGCAAATGCAAGACATTGACACGTTTACACTACTGTACACACTCTACTTAATGACTGCAAATGCAAAACATTTTACACGTTTACACTGTTGTTCACACTCCACTTATTATCAGCAAATGCAAGCTATTAGACGAATTAACATTACTGTGCACAGTCCCCTTAGTGACTGTAAATGCAAGATATTAGACACGTTTACACTACTGTTCACTCTCCACTTAGTAGCTGTAAATGCAAGACATTAGACATGTTTACACTAATGTTCACACTCCACGTAGTGGCTGCAAATACAAGACATTAGACACGTTTACACTACTGTTACCACCCAACTTAGTGACTGCAAATGCAAGACATTAGACACGTTTACACTGCTGTTCACACTCCACTTAGTGACTGCAAATGCAAGACATCAGACAAATGTACACTACTGTTCACACTCCACTTAGTGGCCGCAAATGCAGGACATTTGACACGTTGACACTACTGTTCACACTCCACTAGGTGGCTGCAAATTTAAGACATTAGACACGTTTACACTACTGTTTGCAGTCCACTTAGTCGCTGCAAATGTAAGACATTAGGCATAATTACATCGCTGTTTACACTCCTCTTAGTGCATGCAAATGCATGAGATTAGACACGTTTACACTACTGTTTACACTTCACTTAGTGACTGCGAATGCAAGACATTAGACACGTTTGCAATACAGATCACAATCCACTTTGTGGCTGCAAAAGCAGACAATAGGCACGTTTACACAACTGTTAACACTCCACAAAGTTTCGGCAAATGCAAGACATTAGACACGTTTACACAACTGTTCACACTCCATGTTGTAGCTGCATAGGCAAAACATTAGACACTTTAACACTAATGTTTACACTCCACTTAGTAGCTGCAAATGCAGGACATTAGACACGTTTACACTACTGTTCACACTCCACTTAGTGACTGCAAATGCAGGACATCAGACACGTTTACACTTTTGTTCGCACTCCACTTTATGACTGCAAATGCATGACATTAGACACGCATACACTACTGTTTACACTCCACTTAGTAGCTGCAAATGCATGATATTAGACACATTTACACTACGGCTTACACTCCACTTAGTGCCTGCAAATGCAAGATATTAGAATTATTTAACTACTATTCACACTACACCTAGTGACTGCAAATGCAGGACATTAGACACGTTCACACTACTGTTCACATTCCTTTTTGTGCATGCAGATGCAAGACATTAGACAGATTTACACTACTGTTCACACTCTACTTAGTGGCCGCAAATGCAAAACATTAGACATAATTGCACTACTGTTCACACTCAACTTATTGACTCAACTTAGTGACAGCAAATGCAAGACATTGGACACGTTTACACTCATGTTCACAATCAACTTAGTCTGCAAATGTAAGACATTATACACATTACCTCTTTTATTCTCACTCCACTTAGTGACTGCAAATGAAAGATATTAGACATGTTTACAGAACTGTTTGCACTCCACTTATTGGCTGCAAATGCATGCCATTAGACACGTTGACACTGCTGTTTACACTCAACTTAGTGACGGCAAATGCATGACATTGGACACGTTTATAATTCTGTTCATACTTCCCTTAGTGGCTGCAAATGCAAGACATTTGACACGTTTACACTACTATTTACCTTCCACTTAGTGGTTACAAATGCAAGACATTGGACACGTTTACACTACTGTTCACACACCACTTAGTAGCTGCAAATGCAAGACATTTGACACGTTTACACTACTATTTACAATCATCTTAGTGACTGCAAATGCGAGACATTAGGCACATTTACACCACTGTTTTCCCTCCGCTAAGTAGCTGCAAATGCAAGACATTAGAAACGTTTACACTACTGTTCACACTCTACTTTGCGACTGCACGGGCAAGACATCAGACACAATTCACACTATTGTTCACACTCCAATTCGTAGCTGCAAATGCCTAACATTGGACACGTTTACACAACTGCTTACACTCATCTAGTGACTGCAAAGGCAACACATTAGAGACGTTTACACTACTGTTTATACTCCACTTAGTGTCTGCAAATGCAAGACATTAGACACGTTTACACTACTCTTTACACTCCACTTAGTGCCTGCAAATGCATTACATCAGACACGTTTACACTACTGTTCAAACATCACTTATTGGCTGCAAATGCAAGACATTAGACACGTTTACACTACTGATCACTCTCCACTTAGTGGCTGCAAACGCAAGACAATAGACACGTTTGAAGATGTTCACACTCCACTTAGTGACTGCAAATGCAAGACATCAGACACGTTTACACAACTGTTCACAATAATCTCAGTGGCAGCAAATGCAGGACATTTAACACGTTTACACTTCTGTTTATACTCCACTTAGTCGCTGCAAATGCAAGACATTAGACACGTTAACACTACGGCTTACACTCCACTTAGTGGCTGCAAATGTAAAACATTAGACACGGTTACACAACTGTTTACACTCCACTTAGTGCCTGCAAATGCATGACATAAGACACACTTACACTACTGTTCACACTTCACTTAGTGACTGCAAATGCAAGATATTAGACACATTCAAACTGCTGTTCACACTACACTTAGTGCCTGCTAATGCAGGACATATGACACGTTTACACTCGTGTTCACACTCCACTTAGTGGCTGCAAATGCATGACATTGACACGTTTACACAACTGTTCACACTCCACTTGGTGAATGCAAATACAAGATATAAGACACGCTTACACCACTATTCACGATCCACTTAGAGACTTCAAGTGCATGACATTTTACACGTTCGCACTGTTGTTCACACTCCACTTAGTCGCTGCAAATGCAAGACATTAGACACGTTCACACTACTTTTTACACTCCACTTAGTGACTGCAAATGCAAGACATTTGACACGTTACACTACTGTTCCCACTCCACTTAGTGGCCGCAAATGCAAGGCATTAGACACGTTTACACTACGGTTTGCATTCCACTTAGTGGTTGCAAATGTAAGACATTTGAAACGTTTACACAACTGTTTACACTCCACTTATTGCCTGCAAATTCATGACAACAGACACGCTTACACACTGTTCCCAATTCACTTAGTCACTGCAAATGCAAGACATTAGACACATTTACACTACTGATTACACTCCCCTAAGTGACTGCAAATGCAGACAATAGACATGTTTACACAACTGTTAACACTCCACCTAGTTTCGGCAAATGCAAGACATTAGACACGTTTGCACTACTGTTCACACTCCATGTTGTAGCTGCATAGGCAAAATATTAGACACGTTAACTCTAATGTTTACTCTCCACCTAGTAGCTGCAAATGCAGGACATTAGACACGTTTACACTACTGTTCACACTCCACTTTATGTCTGCAAATGCATGACATTATACACGCGTACACTACTGTTTACACTCCACTTAGTAGCTGCAAATGCATGATATTAGACACATTTACACTACTGTTGACACTCCTCTTAGTGGCTGCAAATGCAAGACGTTGGACACGTTTATACTACTGTTCACACTCAACTTATTAACTCTACTTAGTGACTGCAAATGCAACGCATTAGACACGTTTGCACTCATGTTCACACTCAACTTAGTGACTACAAATGCAAGACACTATACACATTAACCCTTTTATTCTCACTCCACTTAGTGACTGCAAATGAAAGATATCAGACATGTTTACAAAACTGTTTACACTCCACTTATTGGCTGCAAATGCATGACATTAGACACGTTGACACTGCTGTTTACACTCAACTTAGTGACTGCAAATGCATGACATTGGACACGTTTATAATTCTGTTCATACTTCACTTAGTGACTGCAAATGCAAGACATTTGACACGTTTACACTACTATTTACCTGCCACTTAGTGGTTACAAATGCAAGACATTGGACACGTTTACACTACTGTTCAAACACCACTTAGTAGCTGCAAATGCAAGACATTAGACACGTTTACATTACTGTTAACACTACATTTAGTGGCTGTAAATGCATGACATTTAACACGTTTACAATACTGTTTACATTCCACTTAGTGACTGCAAATGCAAGACATCAAACACGTTTAACCTTTTGTTCACACTCCACTAAGGGGCTTCAAATGCAAGACATTTGACACGTTTACACTACTATTTACACTCATCTTAGTGACTGCAAATGCAAGACATTAGACACGTTTATACCACTGTTTACCCTCCGCTTTGTACCTGCAATTGCAAGACATTAGACACGTTTACACTCTGTTCACACTCCAAATAGTGACTGCAAAGGCAAGACATTAGACACAATTCACACTATTGTTCACACTCCCCTTAGTAGCTGCAAATGCTCAACATTGGACACGTTTACACTTCTGCTTACACTCTACTTAGTGGCTGCAAATGCAAGACATTTGAAACGTTTACACTACTATTTACATTCCACTTAGTGACTGCAAATGCAAGACATTAGACATGTTTACACTACTGTTTACCCTCCGCTTAGTAGCTGCAAATGCAAGACATTAGAAATGTTTACACTACTGTTCACACTCCACTTTGTGACTGCAAGGGCAAGACATCAGACACAATTCACATTATTGTTCACACTCCACTTCGTAGCTGCAAATGCCTAACATTAGACACGTTTACACAACTGCTTAAACTCATCTAGTGACTGCAAAGGCAACACATTAGACAAGTTTACACTACTGTTTATACTCCACTTAGTGTCTGCAA